>WJFB01003840.1:0-11796 GCA_009870185.1 Pygmarrhopalites habei | reverse complement strand
GCTGGTCACAATCGGCTTCGGGATCCCAGAGATATTCATCTCCAAACAGGTCCAAAATCATCCGATAAAACCTGTATTTAACAGTAACGCCATTTGTCAAGTATCAATATGTGACTAAATTCTAATTACGATTCTCATTGGATTTCTACAACAGAGGGACACATAGACTTGATTAAAGTACTAATCAGAAAGTAATGACTAACACGCAACAACTGTCCATTGTTCACCTCTACAGATGTGTGTGTGCTAATACTTTGTATGCTTACGTTTATTTGTCTAAATACTACATAGTAAATAGTTTTCATTTATCTTTCTTTATACAATGTTTAATAATGCACCTTGTAAAAAAACAAAACGTTAACCAACTGCTGAACTTGGTCTATGGGCAACCAATCAAAAGATTGTTCAATTTATTTAACAAGTATAAATATGACGATTGGTTTTATATATTATCATGGATTGTACTCCAGTTATTATTGTTTTTCACGAGTACAACAATGGAAAATAACATTTATTATAATATTTAGCTTTCGTTAAACTCTTGCTATAAGCTATAATCACAATATTCCATCTTTTAAATAGTATTTTGAACTGACTTTTGTTACTACTATCTCCACATATTATTGGAAATCCACAGTCTTAATCAACTACATATGACTTATGTGACATTATAACTAGGTAATTATGTAGGGGTCATCCGTATAGATAACTTGATCAGAAAATTATATATTTACCTAGTATGTATCTGAATGATCCCATTAGATATAATGATCACACAGATTTTAACACGAGTCATAATTCATGAAATATTTTTTTAAGAACGTACAAAATACATTTTGATAATATTATTTAATATAGGTATAGTACTTATAAAGCTTTTATACTTTAAGGCGACTTGTCAGTCATTATATGCACATGAATATTTCATTTTGAACACTATATATACTTGTACATGTATATATATTACAGGTATAAAAAGTAAAAGTTAGATTTTAAATGACATTCTTTGATTTTCTACCAAATTGTACATACATACGGTGTACAAAATACCTTGATATTGCAATGGAATCAGAGGCAAGAAAGGCAAGAAAATTTCTATGTATTACTATGTAGTATACATTGGCGTAGAAATTTCAGGCCGAATTTAACAATATTGTAAGAATCTGATTTCTACTAGGGAATACAACCAATTTAATAGGAAACACCTATCTAGTGCCATTAATAATCTTTTCAATGTACTCTACCGTAGTGTAGTTGCCCTTGTTTACAAATGACTAACGTATAAACATAAAGTAGAACCAGCTTTAAAAAAACAACCTTATTGGTAAAATAAAATATTATATTAATATATGATCTAAAGGTGACATCATGGCTCAATATACAAAGTAAAGAAATCTTGAAGAAACAAAAGTTACTAAAGACAGATACATGACGTTGTAAACATTCAGAAAAAATACATCCGTACGACATCGGACAGAGAGAGAGAGAGAGCTTGTCGAATGACTAATACTTATTTATATATTATTAAATATAAATTGTATCAATAAGAAGGGATGCAAGTATGAACTTGAAACTGTAAACATAATGTAAATCAAAATATAACTTATTTTCATTTGTCATACTCCTTGAAAATATAGATCCCTCTCAACAGTGGAGAGTTTCAACAAAAGTTGTATTCAGGATTCGACATTAATAACATGCATAATAAAATAATATTCTTACAGTAAATTGTTGAACTATCAAGAAATAAAATAGACTAGGTTACAAAATTCATTTCAAATAAGCTACTTATACAAAATAATAGTCTCAGCTTTATGGCAATCCAAAGAACAAATTCATGTGACAATTAATTTGTGGACACAAAATTCATAGAAGAAGGTATACTCAACAACAACACTATCGGAGGCTAAAGAATAAAATTCAACGTACGTAACTTTCTATTCAACAGTCACCATGAGAAGTCTCATCTGCAATCATTGGGACAATAATCTTATGAAAACCATAACTTAGCATTATACTGCCCAAACGGAAGTACAAAACATTCAAAATAACTATTGTTACTAGATAATTAATTGTTACCAACTCTGATTTAGATCTACTCTTGTAAAATACTGTACATTAGCTCTGAATCATCAATATTACCTGGCTCTCTCAAGTTTGACGGATGGTGGGAAACATTTGACCGATGATGAGATGTTGCATTCTGTCCAGAATGATTTGGTTGCATAAAGCTATTTCGAAGTATGGGGGATTGAAGGGTAGACGCGGCCGGCAAGAAATTACTGCTGTATAATTGTTGTGGGGAAGGATTTACAATGACACCACCACTTGTAGATACAGCGTCTGAAGGATGGGACCGAGGTCGTTGGACATGTTGTAATGTTGACGGTCGAAGTTGTGGATTTTGTACCTGTGCCTGTTGCTGTTGTTGTTGTATTCGCATTTGCAAATTTTGATGTTGCATTGTCAATTGTTGCTGTTGCATGATACGTTGACGTTGTTGTTGAGTAGTTATTAGGTGCTGTTGTTGGGTTGTTGTCCAGTTTTGAGTCTGTTGCCCGTGCTGAGTTTGAGCTTGCACAGTTCGAGCAAGTTGCTGCTGTAAATGATTATAAAAGGAATAATCTTTTATCCTTGAGTTTAACTAAATGAATAATTAATACCACTTTATGAACGCTTTACCAGCTCTGACTGAGACCTCCACACTGGCTCTGGAATCACCCTTACTTGTGTTTGCTGAGAAAGCCCTGCCTGAAGTTGTGTTTGCTGAACTTGCTGTTGTTGTTGCTGCTGCTGCTGTGCGAATTGCTGACTTTGATTTGTTGTTGGTGGAAAACTCTGTTGACGACTAGGAATATACCGTTGTTGTGGTTGTTGATAATTTTGAAAATTACTTGACAACTGTTGACTGATTTGGACACTTTGATAAGAATTTGCGGGCTGGCCAACTGACGTTCCGCCATGTTCGGATGGAAAACGACCAGTTGGTTGCATTCTTGACTGCTCTAGATTTTGTGGTTGAAAAACGACGTTCATTCGATTAGCTGAGTGTTGTTGTTGTTGATGCATTTGTACAGGGGAAGGTGGTGTGACGGGACTCAGTCGGTAAGTAGGACGATTTAGTATATTGTTACTACCAATGAGTATCGGAACTGTAGTTGTAGATGAGGTAGTTGAAGGCAAGGAAGTTATGGCTGGAGTTCCAACTATTTGAGTAGGACAAGTGTTTTGTGGTCTCGTCGGTTGCATTTGTTTGACGACAGCTCGAACTTTTTTCAAAAATCCTGCAGGTCCAATTTTGTTATGGTCCCATGTAATGGCTTGTCTGTAAATTTCGTCATTGTCTCGTTCACCTTTGAAGAATCTAACCCTGTCCCAGGCTCGAACAACATTAGCATTTGTCCAGTGAGGTTCCACCTCATTCTGAAGAGTTTTAGACATCAAATCTACGCTTAAAATTGCAGCTCCTTCTTCTCGCCCTCGTTGTTGGAGATCAGAATAATGATAATGTAATATTCTCAACACTCGATGGGCTAGAAAGCTTAATACATCATTAGGTTCAGTATTTGAACTGGGCTCATTTCTTACATGCTCAATTACAACGAGCGACTTTAAGTATTCTGCCACTTGATCAACAGTTATAGAGTTTAAAAGATCTGGAGATGGTAGTGTTGAAGGAGGTTTCTCTTTCTTTTCAACTTCAGATAATCTTATAAGCGTTTTATCCAGTGTTTTCCACTGTTTTGTAGAAATTTCAATCATTTCTTTTAACTGATCGCGAAAAATTTGAATACCATTTGCTTGTGACGGAGTGGACGAGTACCTATCAATCACCCCTTGTATTTCCGCAAATTTTTTACTCAATTTACTATGTAGCTTTGATCGCAAATTGATCACTTCATGACGTGGTCTATCACTTTCCGGGACTTCTAAATTGTCAGGATTTTCTTGTACCGAGTCTTCACCATCAGAACTTGGAGATGAAAAAAGATCTTTTCGTATGGTGACCATTGGAGTGTCACTATTTTCATCATTTTCGGGAACATCCGAAACCTCTTGAATTCGAAGGACTGGGTATTCATTTGGTTTAGAAGAGCTAGTAGTTATAATGGCAGTAGCAGTCGATGAAGTTGAACTAGAAATTATTTGTACCTCCATAATGTCTGTCACACGAGAAGATTCTTGAGTGGTTGGAGATTCGGTTATTACTTGCTCACTCGTTGTTCTCGTATCCGTAGTATTTTCTTCAACATTAGTCACTGCTGCGGGTTCATTATCAATGGAAGATGTTTCTGTTTCAGTAGGTTCATTTATTTCCATGGGCTCTACGGCCGGACTACTGCATAACGCTTGTATTAATTCAGATGCTTCACCAGGGCCTGCCTCATTCACTATAAAATTAGGACAATTAAAAGCATGAACTTCCAAATGGCAAACACTATTTAAACTATGACTCAAATACAGGTACTATTTATTGTAGACTTAATGTATAAATCGAACAACTAATTTCTTCGTATTTTTACCTGCTCTCACACGGAATTCATGGGAGCCTTCAGTCAAACTTGAAACTCTCCCACTTGTCAAATTTTCTTCAAAAACAACGTCAACACATATTTCCCAATCTGATGTCAATTTGTCATGCTTTTCAATGACGTAGCTCGTGATTGGAGAGCCACCATCATCATCTAAAATATATTTTTTAAAAAATAAAATATACCATTTCGTTCGTTGCGAGTCTACATAACTAACGTCATTATTAATTTAAATGTTTAATTAATTAATTGAAATATATAATGTCATACATATTTCAAATTTGTTTTATTTAAGATGCTCAAAATTATATACCTGGTACATCCCATTTCAACACAACAAAGTCCTTGCCACAGTTATCAACTGAAAATATTTTTTTAAAAAACGAGCTTAATCAGTTAAATCAACAATTTTTATGAAATATTATAACCCACACATGTAACACAATTGATTATTCAACGTACTCTCAATGTTCTTTGGTGGTTCAGGTTTGTGGTATGGATTTCTGGCTACAATAAACTCTTCAGTGGTCAAATGTTCTGATGCACCAATTTCAGTCACTGACCGTACACGGAATTTATAAGAAGCTCCCTTTGTCAAGCCATCGACGTCTACTTCTGTTTCCTTACAAGTTCCAGCTGAAGTCCACATTTCCGTTGCACAGTTCAACTTCTCAATTTCATATGTAACAGGACAACCTCCATCATCTGCACAAAAAAAATGTTTCCACGAAATGAAAAAAATGACTACATATTTGGACAATTTGATGTATTATCACTTTTCTTTTTCAGACAATAATTAAATATATTGTTGTGACCGAACGTAATGAGGGTTACCTTTAGGCTTAGTCCACTTCAGTTTGCATCCAATATCAGTCACATCTGACACATCTAGTGTTCCTTCTGGTTGTCCTGGTTTGTCAGTAATGATTACATTGATAGTTCTACTATCCTCTCCGGATGAATTGGTAACAGTTATTGTATACGATCCACTATGTTTCCGAGTAGCAGGTCGAATGGCCAACTTAGAGCTGTAATCGGAGTTATCGAGCTCAACAGCATTTCCCGCAACCAAGGGATTTCCACCCACCATCCAGACGATTGTAGGAGGTGGTTCTCCAGTTATGTCCATGTCAAACTTCATTATTCGACCAGTAGAAAGTTTGAGGTCCCCACGAACAGGAGGGTTTACAATCTTTGCCGATAAAAATCTTGCTTTAGTAGTAACAGAGTTGGTAGTATACGATGGCTCTGAATTTCCTGCTTTGTTACGACTGAAATGAGTTCAGAGGCAATTTTTTTACATTAAATTACAACATAAATATTCTTCCTTTAATTTCATCTCATGATAAAGGGTTTAATTAGAAGCTTTAAATGTTTCTTAAGATAAGAACACCACGTTAAAAAATTAATATAATTAAACATTATGCTATAATTTGATGACTTACGCAATCACTCGAAACAGATATTGTTGACCCTCTTCCAAATTTTTAACGGTGACTGTGCACGTGGAGCCATCGGTTTCTTCAGCTTTCTCCCAAAATATTTCACTTTTCTTTTCAATGATATATCCTTCTATTGCTGCTCCACCGTCGGATATTGGAGCGGACCCTATAAAATAAGTCAGAAATAAAATTAAAAATGTAAAAATTGTGTATACTAACCACAATTGGCATTGAGGGGAGCTGACTCCGTCACAGATGAAAATTATTATATTATTGATTGATTAGTTAAGTATGACTCTGAACTGACATTTCAAATCAACGTGGTCGGGTGACCAATCAGTTGCCTCCAACTCTCCTGGCTTGTCCGGAATGGTGAATGGATCTTTTGCAAGAATTGGAGCTGGAGTTTCCAAGACTGGAGACTCTCCTTCCTTGTTAACACTAGGAAATTAGAAATATAAAAAATTGTTTAGTATTATTCATGACAAATAATATCATAAAATGAGTACAAAATAATAGGTAAAAAATTGTATGCATGTAATTTCCCTTAGGGAACATACCTCCGCACTCGAAATAAATATTTGCTTCCACATATCAAATTATTCACCTTGAATTCAGTATTTTGTGGTTTACCTAGAACGCACATACAGGATCCAATAATAATTTTTTTTGAAAAATAATGTATGACAAAATTTTGGTAAACTGATTTGACATGTCGGATATTATGAGAAAAGATATGTACATAAAGTGTCAAGTAAAACCCGTACCAATGAGAATCCAATTTTTAACCTCGGTATCAGATTTCTCAACAATGTAGTAATCCAAAGGGACACCACCATCATCTGAAAAGAAAGAAATGTCATGTTTATATTTCAAAGGCATATGATTACTAATGTATACAAATTATTGATAAATTATAGTTGGTTTTACCTATTGGTTTTTCCCACTTGAGCTTACAACCATCTTTTTTAATATCAATGACTTCGAGTGGTCCTTCTGGTTGTCCAGGTTTTGAAAAAATCAGCACTTCAACTTCAGCAGTATCCTCGCCCCATTTATTATTTGCAGTAATCTTGTACGTTCCAGAGTCTTTTCGTCTTGGATTGTCATTGAAAAGTTTCGTAGTGGATGGACCATTTTCAATTCTCCAGTCATTTGATTCTACAATCTTTTGGCCATCCTTTGCCCATGAACAGTTAGGCGTAGGTTCCCCAGAAATTTTGACATGAAGATATAATAACCTGCCTTCACGTACGTTATTTTTCCTTAGGCTACTCCGATCAATTCTAGGAATGGCCTTCCTTTCTTTAGTCAAAGTGGGCTTTGTATGTGGTTCCATATTATCAAATGGGCTACCACCTTTTGAAATCTTTGCAGGTGGTTCCATATTGTTATTAGACGAACTACTACCTTTTGTGATTTTTGAAGATGGCTCGATACTGCTATTAGGAGAGGTACTAGCAGGTTTTGTGATTTTTGAAGGTGATTCGATGCTGTTATTAGAAGAGGTACCAGCAGCTTTTGTAATCTTTGAAGGCGATTCGGTATTCTTTTCACGTGGGCTGTCAACTTTTGAAGGATTGGAGTCTTTCTTAAGAACTTTATTCAACAAATTTTTCAATAAATATTTTGGCGGTTTAGTGTCTGAAAATATATGAAAAAATTCATAAGATTCACAGAATGTTCATCAAATATTACAAATGTGAATGAATATTCAGTGCTACTATTTAATACCTGATTTTCCCTGTTGTTGTACATTTTTTGAACTCACAATCACAGTACTTGTAGTGCTCTCTCCGGAAAGGTTTCTTTTCCTTGATTCAGGTACTGAGATCGGTGGTGGAGATTGCAACTCACCAGCTCGTACAATGTAGGGTGCAGAGTTTGACCTATATTTATCAATTTTTCGTTATAAGCAACAATTTAGAACCAAGACAGCATTTATGTAACAACGATATTATGATACAACGAAAAGCTTACGATGTATTTTTAGATGCTGCACTTGACGCTACAGTCTTCAATGTACCGATTGTGGCAATGGATTCATTGTCATCATCATCCTCATTTAAAAATGGAATAACAGGAAGTTGGAATCCACTAGTAGTATTTTTTGACTTTTCAGACCGGGATCCACTGCTTGTTTCAGCGACTGGTTTCCTGTCATAGTTCATAAAATAGATTCTAAGAGTTTCCATTCGTTTACAACTCATAAATTTTGTATTTGTCATACGATTCCTAATTTAGTAGTGTTCATAGTATGAACTTGATACTATTCATAATTTGGCAAAGAGGTTGCATTGCTCAGCAGTCCCAGACAACTTCCTCTTAAACGCGAAAAGAATTTGAGTCAGCACAAATTGTTTTAAAATACCTTCTGTTGATAACTGGCCTTGTAACAGATGTGTCAACAGAGGCACAAGATGCTGCATCGTCATCGTCATCATCTTCCATGACCACATCCTTAAACAAATCTATTGAAGGTAGGGGTGCTGAAGGACGTGGTACCCGAAAACTTGACGCTTCTACAGTTTTACTGCTTGCTGATGAATTACCACCAGAAGGATGTCGATTTAGAGGTCTATCCCGATTTTGACTAGATGGTCTTGACACCCTTAAAATTGATATATAAACAATAATATATTTTTAGTATTAAAAAATCTTGTGCAAGTATTTAAATTAATCAATTGTATTTACAAATAATCAATCAAATATGTACCTCGGATCTTCTAATCGAACAGGACTATCAAGTGGGCTTTGACTTCCCCTTCCTGAGCTTCCTCCACTTCTCCCCTGTGATCATGGACATATATAATAATCAATTGTATTGTCAATAAACATAATTGAAAATTTTTCCTGTCAAGTCTTACAGATATTGATGGAGGTGGGGGAGGATGAGGAATGGAACGACGAGTCGGTGACACAGGTATTCCAGAATTCCTAAGAGGACTTAGTTGACCAGAGGAATTACTGTCAGAACTGTGATGACGTGACAACATTGGTGGCGGTGGAGGACGAGGAATATCATTCGGGTTTGGTATTCTTGAGCGAGGATCAGAGGCTGTCTCTGAATCATTTTTATCACATCTTGGTCTTTTCCTTACAGGACGAGCTGTACCTTGATGACTGTATTTGATTGAAATGAAAACGTAAATAAAAGTATACTTTTAATAATTCGTTTGAATTTGAAATACTTTTTTTGCTACTCTTACCCATAATTAAAAACGACCCTTTCTCTGTCCCTGAAAATAATTTTATTTCATAATTCATTGAGATGTAATCACGACAATATAATACAAACCAGAAAATATATTTTAGTCAAAAATGCTTACATTCTTCAATTTGTTGTACTCCAATTCATTCGTCGACATAAAATAAAGAATGTGAAGAAAATATACAAACAAGCAGACATTCAAGTTGAAGACTTGAAACGTCCTCAGGCCCTTGAATGCACGTTCAGTTCGCCAAATTAAATACAATCCACGGAAGTAAAGTTTTTAATTTCACTTTTGTCAAATGCATTATCCTACACGGCACATTTTTCGATTATATTTTCACAGTCAAAATTCGTGTCGGCGACGAGTGACCAGTTTAAACTTTGCCCGTAAAATAACAAGGATAACACTTACTTTTCATGTTTACAGCTCACAAATATTCACGTTTTTTTTCACCTGAAGACTCGGACTCACGGTGAGTCACTCACCCTCACATTCATTCATTCACGTATATGAATTTGGCTAAATAAATCAACAATAAGTCAAAAATTGTTAGAAAAGTCTGAAAACTTTTTATTTATGAATTACTTCATTTAATCAAAACAGTCTTTAAACGTGTTTTTTACATATTTTTTAACGTTACACAAAGTAGTTTGTAGTGCTCTCGTTGAGTAAATAAATAAAGGTAATGATGAGTTTGAACGAGGTAGACACACGTTATGTAACGAAAGATCAAAATTAATTAAATTATCTAGAGTATAATGCACCTGGAAAACTTATTACGGAAAACTAAAATCTATAAAATATGACATTATAATTTTCTTGCCATTTTTGACCAAAAGGCTTGGTTTAATATAGCGTCTGGAAACACTACATCTTTTTAAAAATAATTTAATGATAGTATGTGTGTTTACATAATTGTGTGAGTATCTTTTTGACACTCAGATTGGTCTCCATACAATGTACAATGAGGCAGGCTACCCCAAGCAATTAACAACTGACAACAACGTTTTGTACAATTTGTTAAAAATTTTCTAAAATTATGAATACATGTAAGTATGTAACTATTATTAATGAAATTAACATGGATTGCACCATATGTGTGTTTGTGTGACTTGTGGATTTCGTATTCTAAACTTTTGAAGGCACCAAACTATACTAAAAGACTATCATCAATATATCAAAATATGATGACCGCTGAGTGAGCAGTACTCACCATTTTCTGCTGGACTATGTAAAAAAAATTAATATGAGTCCTTCCATTACACAACTATTACGTTGAATTTACTGTATGAATTGAAAAATTACGTACGACAAACTTAATACCTAAAAAGGTTTACACTTTAAATAGCATACGATACAATTCACTGAGAGTATTGTAATAATTACAATAATTACTATTGCCATTAATAAAAACACAAACAATTTTATAGTTTGTCTAATTTTCTTAGTATGTACTGGTTAAAAGTGTTGACAAAAAATAGGCGCTAAAAATTAATAAAATTATTAGTGAAACAAATCTTAAATTATGTAGCTTAAATATCTTTGTTCATTGGTTTCATTAAGTATGTGTAGATTGTTCACTCCAGCCAGCTGTAGGATAATTATCTTACATCTATTTACCTAATTAGTAATTATTACTCATCTATGTATTGCGATTTCGACATAAAATCATTTGTAAAAAGCCAGGTTGTAATTTAAACATACAATGGCGAGAAAAGGTAACACAGGTTTTACACACAAAAATTAATATTACTTGTTCGAAGCTTCAAGATTTTGTGACACGCTCCGGCAACTCTTTCCCTTTCGTTTCAATTGGAAGAAGGAAAGCTACGACTGCAAAAAAGAACAAAACAATAAGTTACCCGTATAAGCCCAATAAGTATTGCCCGTTAATTTCATACGAGTTAACAATCAAAAAGTGAAAATAAAACCATATTACTTACTGGCTGCAAAAATGGCTACTGACCCGTAAAAGCTCACTGCTAAGCTTTCACTTCGTTTAAACACCACCTAGACAAACATACATGACGATAATATTCAAATCAGTCACATATTACCATGCGAGACATGTACACACATTGTATTTTTCAGAAATGTAATAATAAATGTTATGTACCTGTGCGACATAAGGCGTTATCATGGCTCCAACTAAAATTGAGGAGAAAGAATGCCATTAATACATGTGACTATTGTAACTTTCCATTAGAAAGTTGCCAATAAAAATAGCAAATACACTTACTACGAGCCATACTCGAACAAGTTCCAATGCCTATAGCTCTCACTTTAAAAAGAAGTAAAACATCATTTTTTCACATCATGTACTGAATGTTCTATAAATCACTAAGGAATCACTACTAACAAAACAAATAATAAAAACATCACATTACTTGATGTAGGATAAACCTCTGGAAAAACAATATAAACAGGTTCATTAATTAATACATTCACACAAATACCTAATTATATTTCGGTCACTCCTACCTTTTCAGTGGACGAAATATGATTGACATACTGTAGGGCCTTCCCCATGTGGAAGGCAGAACATGAAACTTTTACCAAAGTCTATTAAAAAATAAAAAACCTCCTGCGCGCTCTCTACTTATGCTC
>WJFB01003839.1:0-11797 GCA_009870185.1 Pygmarrhopalites habei | reverse complement strand
TGGTATCGTGTAAAAGCATAACCCTCCAATTTCGGATAATTCGGGTTTTCTGAACTTGGGTTGGGTCGGAAAAAAGTCCAAATAAATGAGGCACTGACCTGAAGGATGTTCGAAAAATGGCCGGGACGAGACGACTCTGAGTAGATGTAATCCTTCGCTGTCACGTGATAGTTAAGCTCATGTGTGGCAACCTTAAAAAAATTGTCATACTCCTTACCACCAAAAAGGCCATCACTACACGGCCAATCCATGACTTTTAAAATTCTCGAATTCCCATCTTTATCCACACCCGCGTGACCTGTTTCCAAGTCAAATATTGACGAAGTATTCTCCGATTTTGTTTCTAAATTACCCGTCATGCAGGCAATCGGATGTGTAGCTAAAGTATATTGTGGTGTATTTTTTTCCCGCCACCCAAACTCTGAAACGTCAATGAGAATTCGAAACACGTTGCCCACGTGAGAATTACAAGTGTTGATTCGATTTGGACAAGAAAGAAAACAAGAAATGTCCAGATTATTCAAATTCATTGAAGAATCCACACGTAAATCGAATTCCTTCTTGAGATTTTCTAGAGTTTCTTTACAACCGGGATTTTCAAATGTGAGGGTATGAGGATGGACGTCACTTCCTGTCTTCTTTACAAAGTGGTCGTTTTGTTTGTGAAGAAATTCGAGTGTAAAAGTAGTGACTTGAGCTAACCAACCTCCTAGTGAATGACCAGTAAGAAATATTTGCACATTTTGAAATTTACCGCTCACTTCCTCCACAACACGATGACTGAATGTGACCGCAGAATTAATTTGAGAACAAAATTTGTGTCTCAAGACTCCTTTCCAGTTTGTATAACAATCTTTTATCAACTCCAAAACTTTTCCTGATTCTGTCCCTCTGTGCGCAATGACCAGTTGTTCATTATCAGAATGGATGTACGCCGCGCCAAAATAACCATTTGAACTATTCCGAGCAAATGTCAAAAGTTTCCATCCTTCTGGTAAATCTGGACGCTTTTCATAGTCAGAAAAATTTTCAGAAGGATTTGGGTCTTGGTAAACTCGGGATGCAAATTGGATGAGAGTGAAAGGAGTTGGGTGCAGTGGAAAGGATTCAGAGGAAATCGGATTTGCTCTCTTGATTTTGATTTTCTTGACGAATTTTTTGGGTGAAAAGTCTAACTCTTTGTCAACAGGTAATTTGTCAGACAGTGGTGGGAGTGGCACATGGTTAGTTTCATTGTCATTCATTGTTATAAGAAAATTCAAGAGTCGCTATACCCTTTTCTTTTGGACAAACGTTTCACTTTTTGAAAGACAACAATGGAAAGAATCCTGCAGGCGCAGTGTACACAGTGCAACAGAAAAATTAAAATACAGGTATTTAGTTAAAAGATGTTTGTTAAAAAATTCTACTTGGATTATGTAAACTGATAAGGAATGGCGGGAATTTGAACTACTCTACCAAACCCGGAATCAATAAAGTTGACACTGGATTTGGAAAAAGTAAGATTTTCTTTTTTAAAAAAACAATGTGGAATGTAAGCACAATCTAATATTCGTACTTTCAAATACTCCGCGTTAGAGCACAAAGAATTCTTGTCAAGGATTAAACTAGATTACATACAAATTAGTTTGCCAATCAGATATTATGCTGATAAAATATTTGATTGACAGGGTCAATTTGACCCATACATCTAAACAATTTTGACCGCTTTGAAATTATGATATTTTGGGGAAGGGGACTAGCCTACTTAAATAAGACCTTTGAGTTACTCTAACTGCCTTAAAATAAGCTTACAATTAATGCACAAGAAAATTATTTTAATTAAGTACTAAATTCTACAATTAAATTAAAGTTAATCTCTAAAGATAAAGAAATAGTGTAAAACTGTTGCTGCGTAGCTCATTCGTTTGATGTGAGGATGTCCCAAGGTTGACTGACTCAGCTGACCTGACCCTCACTCCTTGTACAATGTTCAGTTCGGATGACCTTCCGCTGCCTCTCTCAGACGATCGACTCCGAATGGTGGAAGAATCAAAGTGGATATCCTTGGCTGACCGTGAACCAGAAAATGTGGATTGGACGATCGTTCAACTGACGAACTGGAAGGAAATGCAACAAATTGACTTACATGACCATCAAAATTGATACAATAATCATGAATCGTTTCACTGCATGGCAAAAGTTTTGTCACAATCTAATTATGTACTGACCTGTTTACTAAACAGTGTTTAGTCTGATAAGGTGGTGTGATTACTGATAACGTCATTCACGGCGTGTTGACGTGTGTGTCATCAAAAGAACAGGACCTTTGGAATGACGACTGGTCCGAGTGTGGGAGATTTAAAAATACACCTAAAATGAAATAAAATTCCTATCATAATCAATTTGTATTTTTTCAAGGATTCTACAGTCTAAAATTCAAAGTACCCTCCAAATTGAAGCAATTAATTTAAAAAGTAGTCGTACCCTCAAAAGACGATGACGACGCTTGATTCCCAATGGGAAAAATTGTGATTGTCAACGAGGGCTGTAATCTACGATACTCGAGTCTTCAGAAAACCGGATGATATTAATCTCGAGACTGGAGGTTTGATCACACCACTTTATTAATAGATGATAACTTTAAGAATTGATTCAGCTCTAATTCGACTTTTGTACTGAAGACAAATACTAATCATAGAATTTATTCAAAGGAGAATACAAGGCAATTTGGGTGTTTGTGTGAATTCAAAAAACACGGGCGAATATTTATTTGGGACGTTGACATATGGAAATAACTACTCAAGTATTTTGAGGTTGACTGGGCAAGTTCAAAATTAGAATGCGAAGCAATTTGCATGGAGGGACATAGCAAATAATGGGGATATGAGATTTGTGTAAAAAGTATGGAGATAAGATAGAATTAGTGTGAAATTTATTGTACTTCAAATAAATAATTAGACTGGAAATCCTGAGGTGAGTGACAGGGCAGCCAATGCTAAATCGGATTATATTTTCAACTGTCCATTGAAATGTGTACATGGAATGAGAATAACGACAATTTGAGAGATGATTCACAACTTTTAGCTCAAAATATTTTTCCATTGTGTAAAACTATTCGGGTCTTCTAATGTTATGCATCAATCATTCGGAATGACTCATCCTCAGAACAGCTTCCGCTTGACCTTACAGTCTGGAGGTACAGGTCACTGGTAAGTTACCAGTGGTAACATTATGTAACTTACATATTGGTCATGTCTAGCAAATGGGAAATGTGACCGACATTTGGGTTTTGGACGTCAAAGTCATACACAATTTTTTTGGATGGTGGTCACAAAATAAATTCCTTGCCTGAAGGCCTGAAGGCCCTTCAGTGAGGGGGGATTACGTCAGCGGGAAATTTGGTTTCAAACTCATAGTCATAAGTCAAATTTTTGGTGGAGAACTGGGCTATCCAAAATTGGCATTATTTCACATGTACAATAATTGAGTTGCATTTTTTAAAAAAACTGTTTTTGATTTATTCCGTTGATGTGAATTAAATGTGAATGTGCCAGATTAACAGTTAAAGTGCTTCAAGATTACATTAATTTCGCCTTTGTCTTTGCAGTGAAGTCGCAGACAGTCACACACATAAAAGATCATTTCAAATTAGAGGAAAATGGTTCCCATTTCATGATGAAAAAGTGGGTATTTGGAAATTCCAAATTGGAATGCATTCTGTATTCTGTGGGCAGATTTATTGTTAGTCAATGCTAAAATGAATCCTGTCAGTCGAATGGAGTGACTCAATCTGTAACAGATTATCTGTTCATGGTCAAGACTCAAGATGATAGTACTATCAATCAATAAGTTTATCATGTGACCTTCTGCCACTTCTTCTAAACTTTTCCCTTCTCTTTGAGGCATCATTTTAACTTTTAATTTTGAACCTAGGAGAGACAGAGAGAGGAAGACACACACACACACACAAAGTCCTTTGCTTGTTTCAAAGTTTCAATTTTTACTCATAATAAATATTCGTAATTTAAGATTATTGTAAGCAATTATTATCGGTTGACAGAGAGAATGAGCAGTGAAAGTAGGGTTGGGTCCGTTGGACATTTTGTCCGGGTGGAGGATCCATCCAAATTATTACCAATCGTCCTGTCACGACTCCCTCATTCCGCTCACGTAAGGCTGTATACATACAATTTTATAAGTTAAATTAATCTAATTCCTACTCATTTACGAGTCGTAAGTTACGACGCTCCGAACCCAATTTGTCTGTCAAGATTCTTTCGAGTCATGAAAATTCCGTAGTTTTGAATGCAGCACTCGGTCTTTAAAGCCATTGCAACGCCTGCGGGCTTTTTAAATTGAACCACAGCAAAAATTCTTCGAGTGTTGTACCTTTTTCCATTTACACTTTAAAAACTGAAAACGTAAAAACACAAAACACACCCGGGTAACTTGTAATGTGATAAAAGTGCTCTCGGGATCCTTGGATTTCAAAATTTGTAATGGCCCGAGCTTGTTCGATTCAAGACTACTATGGACAATTTACAGTGTAATTTGTAATTAGATTGACCAATTTGAATTCCAGATGGTCAACATGCTCAAGCTTTACGTGGAATGGCGGGACAATGAAATTTGGTGTACTCTGGATGGGGAAATCAATGAAGGGTCATGGATCATCCGGATTTTTCATGGAGATGTGAGTGACTTGTGGGCATGGAAAGCCAAAATTTCATAAACCCTTTTCATAATTTGTTTCTCATGACGTCACCAAATGACGTCGCGTCATTTGAGTCAAGCGGGCTCATGCCATGGCAAGATGAAAGTTGTCTTGACAAAAGCGGAAGAAATTTCCGGTTTTACCCCGATTTACCATCCATAGCGTTCCGGGTACGGGAGAAAGTGGGAGTGGAAGAAATGGGAGATACCCGGTATCTCCAACCCGTGTTCACCGGGAGAAACGGGAGAAATGGGTGAGATAAAAATACACTGAAAAAATCACTGAAAATATCCAGAAATATTTATCAAAGCTTGTAAAATTGCAACAAAAATGTCAAAACTTGAGATCTTCAGTGATTTTTCAGTGGCTTTTCTGCGATGTTTTTCAGTGCCTTTTCATTTCTTTCAGTTTCTCCCAGTTTTTCCCACTGTGCACTAGAAATTAATTTCTCGCGGGACATACGGAACCCTGTCCATCCAATTTTTTCCAGACGAAAGAAACTCGAATTTTTCTATTGTTTTGTATTGTATAATCAGCCAAGCTGATTCAGTAAAATTACATCATAGCTTTTTAGTCTCTGTACAATATTATTTATTACGTAATGGGGATTGTGTAAAGAACTCGGTTACTTGGAGACCTACTTTAGACTCACGGGTTTAAAAAACGTGTGAGTACTCTTTAGATTATACTAAAATCCTTTGGTGTATTCAAATTTTTCAATAACTGTGAACTCACGATCCAAATATCCAAAATGATGTGTCCCTTTTGCGTTTTGATTTATGTCCCTTTTATTTCTATTATTTTCTTCCAATAGTCGATTTACGAGCGGATTATTTGAAATCAGCTTAGTGGTTTCTAATGTACAGGGTGAATCACTCAGGTTTCTTCTAGAGTTTGTTTCGGTTTTCTGTAAGTTTTTTGCGAAAAACGTACTCCCAACCCATGCTATTATATTCATGTTTGTTTTTGGAGTCTTCTTGAATTTTTTTGGCATGCCATTTCTTGGTTCGGGTTCATTAATTGTGAAAATGACATACCAGTCTTTTTGGTGGCGTGCCAAAAAACCTAAGACCCGGAACTTCGTTTTTCGTAAAAACCAGAAAAGTTTTTTTTCCAGCCTGCTACTGCCCAGGTAGTATTTCATCTCAAGTATAGTAATCGAAGTAATTCAACCTTTATTGACAAATCAAATCTCTACCAACTGGTCTACCTTTTACTCCACTTTACTCGAAATTGCCTCCAATATTTTGTGTAAAGAGAACAAAATTGATAACAAGGGAAGCCCTGTTTTGAACCAAATCGGTGCACGTGGAATATTTTACTCCACAAAAATCCAATCACGTAAATGGGTGCGCTGTTTTATTCCTCCTGGATGACAGAAATTCTAGATTGCCGTCCCATAAGAAAAGCATCAGACACGTGCCTCTTTTCTTATCTTATCTTTTTTCCCTAGATTGATAAGACGGAAAAGTAAGGATTTTCTTGTAGGACAATCTAGGCAAGTATTTTCATCCCTAGATAGAATCCTTACTTTTCCGTCTTATCAATCTAGGGAAAAAAGATAACATAAGAAAAGAGGCAAGTGTCCCATGCTTTTCTTATGGGACGACAATCTACAGTTCCTGCAATCCAGGGGGAATAAAATAACGCACCCAATTGTACAGAAAAGACTGTTCTAGTAATATACTTTACAAAAAACATTTCCCCTTACATTAAGACCCTTAATCCATTTGTACATGAATGCGTGCGTGTGTGTGTGCTACTGCTTATCAATGCAAACAAACTTTACATCAGCCATTGAGCTTTGTAATACATTACCTAGAAATGAAAAATTTTGAAAAACACGTTTTTCCAATTCCGCCAATTCTTTCCAACTTCCGCCAGAAAATGAAAATATATTTTGGAAATTATCCCTCCAATTATTTCTCTGTAGTTTTCTGTGGAGGGTTATGAAATAAACTCTTCATTTCTCCTTTGCTTTGCTTCGGTTTCCAGTTCCTTTAGTGAGGCTTCGGATTTTACCATAGATTTAAAAATCCGAATTTTTTCGGATCAAAAATATCGACTCAAAACTTAACTGAACTGAAAAACCATTTTGAAAATATTTTCAAAACAGTTGCCAGTTTTGGAGTTTTCCATTTAAAAACTGAAAATTGACTTGATGTCCTTTCCTCACTTCTAAAATGAGGATTGTGTCGAGAGGAGGTCAGAGGAGGAGTTGGGGCGGGAGAGGAGGAGGATCCCAGATTTTAAATGGAAATTCCCTCTTTTACAATTCTCAACATTTCAATTCTGTCACTCGTTCAAACACTCCAGTTGCAATTCCCGCCCAGCGTCGTCAATTAGGTCGGACCACCTCAGAGGAGGAAATCTCTTTAGGAAATTTAGAAAAAATTGTGTTTGCACTGCGCGAAATATTTTGGACTTGGCTGGAAAAAATAGGAATGGAAATCCTTAAGAGATGTCCTCAATTTGTGGTTGAAGAAATTAATTTATTCAAACAAGCCATCACAGTGTATGCAGAAGAAGCTTCTCTAGATCCAAGTAATATATCCCGTCTCCTTCGATCAGTCTTTGGCTACCATTTTGGGGTTCACATGATGGGGTTCACATGTAATTGGTGGTTCTGTACTCCCTACATCTTCAATCACAAAACGATGCAGTTGGGTCAAGCTAGTCTGAAGAGGAAGGTTATTTGGGCTGCCTGCTCTTTGTGTACAGCCTGTCGGTTTCTCCTAAATTTCATTGTGGTAGTCTACAGTTACTGGGAGTATCGGAGGGAGGTCGAAAGGAATAAAGGTCATGGATCACAAGTCCACACGCCGACAGACTTGATGGTTGCGAGCGGATTTTGTCTGTATGGTCTCATCTGGTTTTCATGGACTTGGACTGTCATCACAAAGATGGACCTAATCCACACCTTTCCCAATGAGGTCATGAAATTACACAACAATTTTTCCGGTAAATTTGAATTGTTTTTGGTTGTATGTCGATTTTTAAAATGAGGAATTCTTCTTGTAGTACAAGTCTTGTACTACAAGAAAATCAATTTTTTAAGGCTGAATTAGTTGACTCACGCTCCGTTGCTTCATGCAGGAGTGTAGATAAATGAATGGATGTGTGTGTGCTCCATATGGTCTGGATGGGAAGGGAAGCTGTGAGTGAAGTACAGTCACTTGGGTGGTCCTTCAATGGGAAAGACTTCCAGACAACAAATTGAATCTGTAGGTTGAGTGTGGCCTGCGAGTTTCCTCTGCTCCATGGGGATCACTCAAGTTGACGTTGACTGTACTCCACTGACAGCTTCCCTTCCCATCCACAATTTTTCTACAGCTCACAGACGTCTCCCTCCTTCATCCATCTGCACACACACATTCACACCAACAATAACACAACGCAGCCTCACGTTCGTCAGTCTGCATACATTAAGTAATCTCCAGGGCAGTCCAGGGTACCGGATTCGGGTGAAAAGTAGGAGTGGGAGAAATAGAAATGGGAGATATCCAATTTCTCTCACCTGTGTTTACCGGAAAAAGCGGAAGATATGAAAATTCGGTGAAAAAATCACAGAAAATGCCCAGAAATATTTGTCAAAACTTGTAGATTCTACAAGTTTTGACAACAAAAATCTGTGATCTTCAGTGATTTTTCGGTGGCTTTTCTGTGATGGTTTTCAGTGCCTTTTTATTTCTCCCGGTTTCTCCCACTATACTATGCACTAGAAATTCATTTCTCCCGGGAGATACTGAACCCTGGAAATCTCACTTATACAACTAATTTTTTTTGAAAAACATTCATAGTAAAAATTCTGGGTGATGAATGGGTGTACGAGTCGAGTCCCAAAAGTCAACTAGTGATGATCATGGGTGTTGTCTTAATGACGGTTGCAGCCATAGTTGGGTCGAGTGCATGGATCTGGTCAGTGTCAAATTTTCCTGGTGCAGCCTTCCTTCTGCCGTATCCACTCTGTACATCCCGTCAGGATAGGAATGTGTGGGATGAATCTGAATGTTCCCGCCCAATCCGATGGGCTTGTAACGTTGTTGATGGGCTGACATCATTTTTTGGTTGTTCATGTATCTGTCTTGCTGGTTTTCTTCTCGGCCCTGCACTCATCACTTTGTTTCTCATCATCAAACTTCAATTGTAAGTGCACCGGATTTTTTCTTTGAAAATTATTTGGGAGGATTTTTGTGGAAATTTTTGAATCTCTAGTCATTCAATTTTGCTGAATATTTTTGTGCTGGTCGTAGACAACGGATGGGCAGAGATGTTGAGATGATGGTTCATTTCTACCCGCGAATGCAACTCTGTACTAATATATTCCTTTCGGTTGTGAATCCATGGTTCTTACCCACAATTCAATCTCTCTGCTTGTCCATAACTGTCGTTGCATTCTGCCTTACAATCCGTGGGAATATGTTCGAGTCTATGGGATTTATGTTTGGCATTGCATTTCCACTATTCTCTTTTTACTTCACCATAATCATTGCATCAAGCCTCAGTATGGCAGGGAGGGTCCAGAGTCTGGACTCCAGACAATTTCAAGGATTCTTTTGGCAAAAGCGGTAATGGAGTCTAGAAATTCTTATAGGAGAACTGAACTGCGGGTGGTCCTCCGATCTTTGCCACCCATCAAAATTAAATTTGGAAGCTTTTACGCTTACGATAATGTGTCTGGACTCCAATTTGTTGAGATTGTCATCACAAACGTTCTCAATTATCTTTTCCTGTTCTAAATTCAAACTCTTCTCTAGTTTGTAGTGGTAAAAATAAGGACAGTGTCACGTGCCTCACATGTTACGTCACGTAAGAATAGAATAACGTCTCTCTGTCCCATTCCACTCTTAGAAGAGAAGGGAAAGTTTCCCCGAAAGAAGGTAAAATTTTGCCAGGAGGAGTGCAACGTATACGAGAAACTTCAGGAGAAGGTCAAGTCATTTTCCCCGGAAGAAGATAAAAATTATCGGGACGAGTGGAATTTTCCCTCCATCTCGGGATATTTTCCCTTCTTGGGGGGAACTTTTGACTCCTCCGGGGAAAGGAGTTTCCTTCTTTTCCTGGGGAGAATTTTTATCTGCTGAAGGGAAACTTTCTCTCATTCCGTGGAAAATCCACTTTCCACCCATCATTTTTCCTTATATTTTAAGAGTGTACGTTTCTACCTAACTAATTAATTGTACTACAATTGGGAGACGAGGACGAAGAAGGCAACTCCATCATGCACAATAGAGTGTAATTTCTATGACGGAGTTCTTTTCTTCGTCCTCGTCTCCCAATTATTGTAGACACCTTAAAGAACTGAATTGCTGCCGGGCTTGTTTGAATTGTTTTGAAAAATTATTTTGCAGCATTTTAGTCAAGAGATCGCCATTTCCAGACCGGATGGTTCAAACGTTAGTCCAATTGTTGTTGAAGCATTCTCAAACTGTGTTTTCATTAACTGGACAAAATCCTATGGGTTCTATGCTATCGATGCACAGCTCTCAATTGCACTCACAGATATTAGTGTAAGAATCAAAGGGAATTGTACGTCATTGTTTCCTTGTACCAACTACTATTTGCATCCCGATGAAGTTCGCAGTAAATTTTGCGAGTGAGCCATTTTCCTTCATTCTCTGCTAGTTCATTTCTTGACTGTCTTTTTTGGTCTGTAGATGTCTAGACGGATGAAGAATTGGAATGTATGTGTGTGTGTGTGAGAGAGAGAGAGAAGGGAAGCTGCGAGTCAACTTGGGTGGTCCTTCAATGAGAAAGACTTGCAGACAAGAAATTGAATGTGTAGTTTCAGCCTGCGAGATTCATCTTTCCCATTGAAAGACCACCCAAGTTGACTGTACTTGACTCGCAGCTTCCCTTTCCATCCACACCTCCTCCGTCCCACACAAACACACATTTTCCCCTTTCATCTATTTACACACACACACACACACACAATATTTTGAAAGTTTTGAATTATGTACAAACAGCTATGATTCCACAGTACAAAATTCGACCTGGGCCCAAATGCCGAACTGAAGGATTTGAACAACGAAGAAGGAAGATCATTTCTCGAGTCCACTTGGAAATACGCGGGTGGTCCAGGGATGAAAGATTATATCCAAAAGAATGTGACTCGAAATCCCTCCGTTGGTGTCTACATAAATGGAAAAATAGTTGCAGGGGTCGTTCTCGCTTGCTATGGTCGGATTGGAATGCTACACACTTTGAAGGAGTACAGAGGAAAAGGTTATGCAAAAATCTGTATGCAAAAATTGATGATGGAAATAGCAGAGAAAGGATTTGTTCCTTCATGCCTTGTAGAAGCAGGAAATATCCCTTCTCATGCATTCCAACTCAAAATGGGATTTAGGGCCGTGAAAGACGTCGAGTTTTTAGTGTACGAAAAATCTGAATATTGATAAAATTTTATTTTAATTATTTAAAAAAACTATTTTAAAAATAGAAGCATAGGACGTCTCTTCTTGGAAGAAATACAGTAATACACTACCGTAGATTTGTAAAGCACTGTGAAATGATTGTCGATGTCCACACATCATCGTTTGCAATTTTTGCAAAGAAAAAACGTTGTTAAAAATAAAAGACCATTTTGACGAAATTTCTTTTTAGTCAAGGTTCAATTATCTTCATTAATTATTTTACTATGCATTCAATCGTGTTGAATTAATTTAATTTCAATATTTAGCCGTGTGTGTCCAGGAGACACTCTCCAAATCCATTGTACCATACAAATGTGTGTGTGTGTGTGTGTAGGGACGAAACCGCACTCCTTTCTAAAAAACCTTACTGTGCTTTGGTGTGAATGGACCAGAGTTGGCTAGTCATTTTAGTCAGACGGACAAAATGGTTGACTAAAATGGCAAAAATGGCATAAACTAAAAGCCAAAAGTGGACAAAATGACAAAAATGACAGAAATAACAATTTTTGAACAGAAAATTGTCAACCGAACCAAAATGGCGTGAAACGTAGCTTAAAATTGCAAATAGTTGTGTTAACTGGCTTTACAGTTGTCTATGAAATGTGTGGTTCAATTTCCAATTCATATCAAAGCAAGATTCATCATAATTATAGAACGCAAAAATGCCTTAATACTGGCGTTT
>WJFB01003838.1:0-11799 GCA_009870185.1 Pygmarrhopalites habei | reverse complement strand
GACCTATCATGATATGGGCTAGATGCAGAATCGATAGGGCTACAAAACTCAACTTTTACATTTTTGATGACATGACCCCTGTTGGCTGTGGGTAGGGAGACAAAGATTGTTTGTCACCCTGTAGATTCTACAATGATTCCTACACATTCTACTTAATAGATTGGTTGGAAAAAACTTGGCTTCCTCTTCCTAATTTAGTCATAATAATAGTAATGCATATCACAATATGTGGGTGTAAGATTTATCCTCGCATCAGTTAAGTATTCATAACTCGGAAAACGTACGAAATTTATTTTTATCATCTATTGTATATTATATCAAACTCGTCGTTAATAACACTGTACGTTATCATTTCTTTTACACATTTATAGCGAAAAAACAGCATTTGTGAATCAAAACACACACGCACAATCTTACAATTAAGACTATTAATTTATAAACTAATTTAATTTGTATGTACAAATGAATAATTAACTTACAACTAGCTTAATTAAATGACATCCTGTTTTATCATCATGATCATCATAACTTGTTTCTCTATTGACTAAAATCTATCAAATATTAGTGTGAGTTGATCCATGATTATGTAATGTACACACACATGAGACGCTTTTTAGTGTGACTTTCAAAATTATTTGAAGAGACAAATAGAGTGAGAGAGAGAGAGAGAAATAATAAATACAAGAAAAATATCTTTTAATCTATCTGCGCAATCCTCTCACATTTTTGTTATTACGATTTATTACTGTTTGAATTTTTTTCTTTCTTTTTGGCTTAAATCTAAATAACACTAACAACGTCGCATTCTCCTCTCTTAATCTTTTACTCTTAATCTCACTAGTATAATGTAACTACAGTGTAAATGCTATTATATTTAAATACATTTTAACCACAGGGAAAATATTTCACTCGTCACAGAAGCAGTTTTGATGAATGCATGAAATTTAATATATGTGTGTATTGAAAACATGGCATTACACAGAACTAAACTAACAGTTAAAAAAAATACACCGTGTCCGGCAGACACTACGTAGACGATACGATGGAAATTACGACAGAGGAAACAAAATCATTTTTATGAGAGAGTCCGGAATAAATATGCAAAAAAGGATGAGGAGGCATAATTTATAACTGTCTTTTATCTACACACGCTCTTTAATATATGTTCAGAGGATCATGTTACAGTTGGCTTGGACAGTTTTGTCCAGAGGAGGAGGAATCAATTCTTGTCATAATTACTGACTCAAGAGTTTAGTTGTCATATTTTGTTGTGACCAGAAATTTTTTTTAAAAAAATCGTTTTAAATGAAAGTTGATAAGGTGGCAAAATAAAATGACATCAATTTTCTGATTCATTTCCCAGAAGACAAGGACACGAGTGAAATACGGCACACACATCAAATGTAAGAGAGAGAGAGATGTGTGTGTGTGTGTGAAAAATTGGTTGATAGTATTACAATTAGAACGCAGTCATATTAAATGAGAAATTCCCAGTCATCGGTGGACTATGGATAACGACACAAAAATGAAACTGATAGGCTATATAATGACGTGATATTATTGTGGTCGTCATCATCTCGATGTAGTGGAGGAGGAGGAGGAGGAAAAAATAGAAATTATATGAGGCAACATGGTCTATACCCTCCGTGTAGTTAGTACACATGTCAGGATAAGTGTGTACGATGTGTGTGTGTGTGTGAAAGCCCTTTGCTCTGGTTCCTTTCCCATGTACACACAAAAGAGAGAGAGAGTGTGTATGTGTGTGTGTGTACTCTCCTCTTCTCCGCCTACCCACACAACACACACTATTTTATTTAGCAAACTTTAACGATAGATCGTATTTCCCTTAATGGGTTTCTTCGTGACTGTAAATCTCTGAGAACGAAGATGAGACACAAGGAGTCACAGTTATTTCCTATTTAAACTCTCCAGCATTCCTTCCCCATAACTACGTACTTGTACAGTGCACACATGTACTACGTGTGTAGTGTGTAGATCTACACAAAGTTGGACAGTGAGTGAAACTGAATGCGGGTTGTCAACACCATAAAAAATGCCACAGATCTCTTTTTGCTGAATTTCAACTTTTTAAAATAGGATACACACACACGTATCATACATGTAATTGAATAAGAGCCGAGTACCCAACACAGCCAATATATTACTTCGTATGTTTGTTGTACAATGTAGACCATGATTCATCCAATATTTTCCCCTGTCAATTTATCCTCTTAAATTTCAATGACAATTTAATATTAGCAAAAAGAAATTAATTGATCCTTCCCAATTCGTGCAAATCCAATATATATCCATCACTCCTAAATTTAACTTGATATTGTATTTAGTGAGGACAGCTTTTACTCTAAATTTTCACCGAAATAAATTCAAAACCATGCAAGGCTTCGTGTGGGCTTTAAAATTATAGACAAAGAGGAAAAGGAGAAAAAAAATTGTTGCAAAATGGGGCACTGACTTCAATTATATTGTGTGTGTGTGTGTGAAGTGCTGTGTATGTGTTCAGAGGGTGTTTCATACATATATACACAAACACACAGTTGGTTCATGTGCAAGGCATCATTCTCGAATTTCGGTTTATATATATACACACACATTTGACTTCGGCATCGACAAGCACACGCAAAAAAAGTTTTGAGTTTCGTCTCTCTTTCTCTTTCACAGATGTTTATCACCTAGAAGCCGGAATATAAATGGAACAAGAAACAAGAGCAAAACGTCTCTCTGCTATTTCTGACCCAGCAATCTTTCTTTGTAGCGTTAAGTTAAGTAGGCATGTAGTTTTTTTTCTCTCTTCCCCTCTTCTCTTACTCTTTTATACCTACACAGTGTGTACTACACACACACAAACTGACTCTACACACATGATGTGTGTGTGAGAGTGAGTGTGTGTGTAATATTTGAGACTTTGAGTTGGGCTTGAATTTGGAATCCACACCAGATTTCTTCTGGCTCAATGCACAGTAAACATGATGAGAGATCTATATCTTATAACCCCCTTGTTCTTATTCCCTAACATTGTATCATGTTCACAATGACAAAGAAATAGAGAGAAATATTATAATTATTATTCCATGGTATTTTAATTCACACACACACTCACTCTCCCCCTCACACACACACAATGTCTACATTTCCATAAACTTTCACCCACTGTCCTGAACTTGTCTGTTAACCTAGAAATAAAAAGAAGTTAAGGTTTGTCTACACATTACAGTATCAACTAGTCACAAAAAATTGAGGGAGAAAATACATTTCATTCACATTCTCTTTACAGAGAGTATAAAGTGTGTGTGAAAAAAAGTTTTTTTTGACTAGATTTGAATATATATTTTTTTACAATTACGATCCCAAGGAAAGATCAACACAAAAAAAATGATTATTTTTTTATTCAACAAAAAGAGAGAGTGACGTGGTAGTAAGTGGCAGAGTGGCTCTACACTCTTTGTCACATGTCATGTCACTCACGATCCTCTCACCATCCCAATTCCACTACAGAATCATAATATAGTCATAGTACTTCCATATGACTCTCTCTCTCTTTCCACGATGACGACCACAATTGCCAAATGCTTTCATTGTGATTTCATTCCAACTCGTAAATAAAGAGAGAGAGAGAGAGAAGACCCGGAGAGCCTTGTGGAGGAGACATGGGAACATGTGTAGAATAACCATGACAGGAAACTTTTTGACTACTTGTACTTGTGCTTCTGCCTCTGTGCGTGTGTGACTTGCGAGTTATTCAGAAAACATGAGGAGAGACAAACTCACTAGCTTTTAACAATTGTGGGGACTATATGACTGTGATTGGTTATGCATCAACGTGTGTATGTGTGCCTGCTTTTGTATTTCATACTTCCTCGACGAACAGCGTCGCTGCCGCTTGACTTGGGCGTAAGGAGAAGGAAAAACATTAAAAGTCGTCACCTGCTGCATTTTTTTACATATTGTATTAACATTTCAAATGCACCTTGTTGAGCATGAATTGCCGTGACTGAGTCTTTATCTCTCTTCCTCTCGTTGTATATTTTCCTTGTCTGTGTGGTGGCATGCCAAATTTTTTTGGTGAGGAGTAAGCATATCGAAAATTAAGATGTCTACAGTATAAATTATACAAGTTTGTGCACAATGATGACATGTACTATTGTAGTACAATAATTGTACCATCCTCCTCCAAATCATCCTATTGCAGATCTGCTCTACAATTTCATACATTACAAGTAATTTGAAATTTGCAACAGTACAAAAAATATGGACAAAGAATATGGATATCTAGTGGGTGTGGGTGTGCGTGTGTGCCTTTTTGTGTAGACAAAAGATGCAGTCATTGGTAGGATAAAAGAGATAATCTAGAGATGAGAGTGTAATGTGTTTACAAGACAATAGGATACTTTGAGGATCTCTGAAGAGAGAGTCTTGAAGAATGTGATTCACCGATTATTAAAAGTATGGACACAATTTAGTATGTATGTATATTTAGATTGGTTGTCAAGAGTGGGGAGAGGGACAGGCTTATTATATCCTTCTGCCTACATAAATACAATGGTGAGGGGCTAGAGGTGTAAGGGATGATCAGATGGGGATGAGAAGGACAGATAAAAAAACTGACAAAAAAGTGTTCGGACAGACTTATTTATAGTTACCTACTTATATATACTTATATGCTATAGTAAAATAGTGTGCGAGTTACTCTATCCAATGTCACAAATGGAGATATTCATGTGGATGTGGATGGGCTACCCCCAGGGTTGAGGCAGTCGGACCTAAATGATGATGACCCAGTTCAGATTGTTCATCTCTGGAAGCTGCCGCTATTAAATGATGGTGCGGAATGCCTGCTGTGGCTGCCCTGAATTAATATTTTGTAAGAAAAAATGGTTGTTATTAATATAAGTTAAAACATGCAAATGATTCATTGTCCTTCCCCCACCAACGACAACGACAACGACAAGAACCATGTAAAGTATCATAGTCTAGGGCTACAGAAGAAATACGTGTAGTCATAAGGGTTACTTACGAAATGTGAAATCCTCCGAGACTCTGCATAGCGGACAAGGAGGCCGTCATATGTTCCTAGGAACAAGAACACAAATAATACGTAATCATAAATTATCATAAATTTTTATCAAAGATTGTGTTCGGAGCAGGAGTAGAAAACATTTATACTACACACTCTCTCTCCTCACCCTCCACACACACACATTATAATAGTGTACATCATTATTCTGATTGACACGGTTGGAGGACAAGAGGAAGGAACAACAAACAAAACAACACAACCACCACTCATGTCATAAACCTCAAACATTGGCTAAATGGAGAGTGAGAGAGACTATCAATCGTATCATGTATCGGTCATCAATCTTGAAACGAAATGACATGACACATGAACATGACTGAAATCAGTTATTTTTTTCTTCTCTCTCTCTCTCTCCCCTTCTTGTCTAGTTAAGTTGACTCTTTTATCTGTTAATCACAGAATCACATGCATAATATGACAATACTGGATGGATATTGAGACGAAGGGGAAGACTTTTGAAATAAATATCTTTAACGAACAAGAAATATGCAGCACAATAGAAAGAACGGAAATAGAACAAGAAATTCTTTTCGCCCCTTTCGTCTTTGCACTTTGAATATTATTCTCCACATTCCTTGTTTGTTATACGTAGAAAAATGGTGAGAAGGGGATAGAATGAAAATGGATTTTTTTACTGGATCCCGTCCATGAGCAAATTGAACAAGCAGTAGCACTGTGTATCCACATACACACATGTGTGTGCGTACTGTGTGGAGAGAGAGGTGTAAAAGAGGTTTCTACTAATAACTATAACTAAAGAAAGAGAAAAATGATGATAGGGGGATGTGGTCGAAGAACATAAAGATTAATAATTTGATTATACTGTGTGGTTAGAGGAGTAGAAAGGAGGAACACGGAAAAAAATGATGAGGAGAGGTGAAATCTTTTTTAAAGAAGAAGAAAAAGACGGAGAAGATGATGATCAGTGAACCTACCATTTGGTGAGGAAAGAGCAGTCCACTGGGTGCTTTGTGCCCTACCTGAAAAAAACAAGGGAAAAATTATACATTTGTGCTTTATGACTTGTGTAATAATATTCTGTGTGTGTGTGTGTGTGTATGTCGATCATTACATTTTCATTTCTCAAACTGGAATTCTCAATGTATTTAACAATCTCCTGACACTTTAATCAACTTTAATGGGCATATCCAGTCTCTCTCGTGCATTGTCAAATCATCCTAGGCACAAACTGTGTGTGTCTGTGTGTCTATCTCTAATGTATTTATCACTACTGACATGTTCATAAAAAAAATATTTAGAATATTTCGTTACTAGATTACTACTAAAAATATTCTTTCGTTAATTCGAATTGCCAGTTGACACAAATTTTAAAATATTTATTGAGATTTTGAAATAAACTTCTGTTCTATATTGTGTAGAATCAACAAGTTTAATATAAAATAATTAATACCTGGTGATGATGGTGCAACGTGGGAAATGTCTCAATTTTTGGGTCATCCTGACTTTCTGAACTGGAATCTCCGTCGGGTGAACCAAGTTTTTTGCTCCCATCCTCCGCTCTACAATAAATAGGTAGAAGAAAACACCATTAAAATTACATACATCATAAACAGTACCTTTCAGTTAGAAGACAGAAATTTTTTGGTAGAGAAAAAAAGGAATCTTGTCTCGTCCAATTAAGAAAGAAACATCCCTATCAAAAAATAGGAATGGACAGCTCTCTCCCTCTCTCAACTCTAATTATTGATTAAGTACGTCTGTTTTTGTGTGTGTGTGGGTTACACCAACACCTCAACTATCCTTTTACTCTATTCCCCAATGAAATGTACACTATGTACATACCTGTGATGATGGTCATTGATCACACTGTGTATATTAATATTCTCTATCCTCCACACATTAATATTTGTACATGCTATAAACCGTCACGTAAGCAATTATGATATTATATCCTAGTCTCGACCGTGTTGCATATTTAACTATTTAAATTTTAATTCATTTTCTCTGTAAAACATTTCGTCAAACGACTAACTCCATCCTCCTCCTCCATCTTCTGCGTAGTATATGGTAATGGAAGGATATGCAAGTGTATCTGTAGTTGTACATAGGCTAGGAAGGGAAGGGAAAATTCCAAAGTGATTAACTCTGATTCACATTATACACCATCAGACACAACAACAACAACACTAACAAAGTTGTTGCTATGTTGTTTGGTAGCAGGTAGCTTTCATCCCTCCTCAAACTCCAACATGCAATCGTATATTCAAAAAAATATTGAAAGAGTATTTCATAGTCCTACATTTCAATCATGACCCTTCAATCTTCAATTAATCTACACAAAACTACAACATGGCATTTTAAATACATGCATTACATACGAGGGGGTAGTACATACAATGTTGTTGTATTCCACACAACAAGAAAAAGATGGAGGATGTAACAAGGAAACAAGACTGAGGAGGTCCTTTTACATTGCATGGCATGGCAATCGTCAGCAAAAAACTTTTTAATCATAATCATACCTTCTATCAATTCTCTCTCTCAATCCCAATCCATAATTGACTTGTACAGTGTACAACTTACGACATGTATATTATCTTCTTGAATTTTTCTACTGAATTTTCTTTTGCATTATTATTATCAAAATCTTTTTGGTCATCCAATTCACTTTGTGTCTGGCATGTCCATGTGGATAGCCTTCCCTACATTTTCTTTTAAATATTTTGTAACAGTTTAGCTCAACAATTTAAACTGTACAATGTCAAAATTGAAATATAGAAGGCACGTGGAGAAATGTGTGTGCGTTTGACTACTGTGTAGTCATTTGCAATAGCGTTGACCATTAGAACAAAAGCAAATTTTCTCATCGTCATATTTTCTTTTACATTCAATAGAATAGACACAACAATATTGTTTATTACAATTACTTTGTGACGCTGGAAGCGACTCAACTGAAGACATGTAACTCAAGAACTGAATGTGACAATTAAATACACATACAGAAATCAATTTCTTCATCAAAATTGTGTTCTTCTTCACTACTACTACTACTTATGTTAGTTGTTAGCCAAATATTAAGTTGTTGACCATTGTCATTCAATACTACACACTACTGTCTACATATTTTTAATGCCTGTGTATTTTAATTCCGTTGTTAAAATGTCAATAATAAAACATTGGATTATTATTGTACAAACGCAGTCGGAGAGTTGTAATGTAACATTTGGTTCAACGTTGTCTTTACGACAATGGCCTTCACCGTTGAAATTTAAAAATTGTATAGAGTATTAAAAATACTTACTCATGACAAATCGTACTAATAAATTTAATAATTTTCAATCCCACATAATGTTGTGAGTAAAAGCTGAATCAGCCTGTGTTTGTGTGTAATGTAATACGGTTTGTGAATGCAAAAAAAATTTCTTTTTTCCTCTTCCTGTAAGCTGTAATTACATATACTAAATCCTTTCACTAAATACCCTGGCATTATGTTATTTGTGTCCATAATATTATAGATGTATTAGATTCGCAAATTTTAATATTATATCCCTTTACTTGTGTGTGTGTGCCCAGCATATGAGAAAAAAAGAACAATGCGACAGATTTTGAGGTTCGTTAACTATTATGATTACAACGTAAAAATATTACAAGACCATTTAAAATAGTTAAGGTCATAGTTAAAAGAACATTTAGAAAATTAAAAGAAATAATAATTCCCCACTATGCAAAACTTCACACACACGCACAAAGGCTACTGTAAAGCAAGGGGGGGGATATATAATTTGAACTTATCCTTGACAATCTTTAAGGAAACTCTCAATCATTAATGATTGCAATTTTGTCTCCCTCTCTCTAATTCTAAAGTAGGTGCACTACATTAATAATAAAAAGTGAAAGATTGTCAATTATTAGAGTGTACAATTTTTTTGATTATTTTGTAATTTTTTTGAAGGCCATTCTCAAACCTTCCCTTTAAGAAGATTCACAACAATCTCAAGTAAGAAGAAAGTCAGTAGCAGAAAAATAGTATTAATTACGTCTGTACAAACTAATTGGCAATGGTGTACTGTTCTATCTATCTAGCGATCATGTGTTGTGTGTCCTCATCAAGATCCAAGAGTGTAAAGACTGTGTCATTCTCCTCTTTTTTTTATTCAACTTCTTTTTTGGAACCCACACTCCTCTCTTACCAAATAATTGGATTCTCAATTCCTTCAATACTCTTTACATTTTGTGAACCTCCTCTCTTCTCTCTCCTCCTCCTCCTCTCATTTTGTATTTATTTATGTGAAGGAAGACTAGCCGACTAGATTAGAGGACGTGTCTTGCACTCTCTCTCTCTCTCCCGCTCTCCAGAGAGAGATCTCTCGGAACAGAACAAAATGTTAATGGAGATATGTGATATGTGATCCCGCAATGGTATGCACACACACACGCACATCCACATACACCACCAATACCACCCTCCACCAATATCCAGGGAATTGAGTTTCACCCAGAAAACCCACAATCCTCTCTTTCTCTCTCTCTGTGAGTGTGTGGAAGGCTCATTATGTACTTCCATTTGACGACTCTTAAATATCCATATGTATACACTCAACTTGTGTATGTGTGTGTGAGAGAGAGACAGCATAAATAAAAATCCTCTACTATCCCCTGTACACGAAATGGAGACCGAGAGAGAGAGAGTTGAGAGCCAAGAAGATGACGATTTCTGTGTGTCGACTGCAATGGCAAAGTCTTGGGAAAGGAAAAAACTAAATGAAAGATGTTGATTAAACATGTATGCAGTCCCCGTTGTCATTCTCCCTTTTTCCTTCTCTCTCTCTCTTCTACTACCAGTGTTTATATTCCGGTATTATTATAATACTACATCTATACCCACATCATCCGAAAGACTCTCTCTTTGAGTGTGTGTACTGTGTATGTGGAGGAACTGTCGTTAAGTCACTCGGTGGCAGCATTTGTTTTTGTATTTTTTTAAACACATATCCAACTATAACCTATACAGACACACACATACATCACATATATTATTGGGTTACATTCAGTGATAAGTTTTAAAGGAGAAATTCTAGACTTGGGAGCGCAATGTCATGTCCTGCCATGTCACTCCCCTGTACACACACACACACACACACTGCACACACACACACACACGAAGTATATAGTCATGACAACCAAAGACAGTTAGTGTTTTGTATTTTATACAGCCTTCCCTTCATCCTATCAGTCAGTAGCTGTGTGTGTGTCTATATGTATGAAGTATGTACTCGTTTTCTTCTTCCTCCTCCTCATCTTCGAGACTACAGTAGTCGACAGTATTTACTCGGCACGGTTCCCCACTCTCTCTCTCTTTCTTTCTGTTCACATTGCACATGAGGGATATGGTTGCCGCATACAGGCCAGCACACACACAATATGCCCAGAAGTAACTCCTGTGATCGTCAGAACATTTTTTCCCTAGTTTAAGTAGAGAAGAAAATTTCTATTTTGGATCTCTCTCTCTCTCATACTCAGTCTCTTATTTCTATCTCTTGGGTTATGCAGAGTGAAGAGAGAGTGTGTGTGCTATGAAGCATTGGGCATGTATAGATGCCCGGGTAAATATCAAGTTACACGACTACCACCCACAATGGGGAAACTTTTCCGTCCCTCGTTCACTATGACATTAATGGAAGGTTTCCAAAATCTGATAACCAAAACATTATCATGTGCAGATTTCCACGTACATCATCATCTGCCCTACATCAATTGCATCTTCTTCTTGCTGCCTTGATCATCAAGGGATGTCTTCTCCCTCTTCCCATTTTCCTTCCACACAATTCCCGCTTCTCCCTTCTATACCCACACACGCGCTCTCTTTCTCTCTGTACACACGTTATGTAATTTGTGTAATGAACGTATTATATATTTAAATTCCTTTCTTATTTCACTCCACAATTTATCCTGGGTGCTCCCTACAATAATTTGTAAACAGACAGTCTGTCTCGAAAACTTTTTTACATCATGTAAAAATTTGGTCCAACATTTTTTTATCTGACAACAAACTGTATAATCTCATTTGTAATTCAACCATAATTAATTGTATTAGCAATATTTTCAAATTACAAAATAAATCCGGTTGTGCGTAAATTGTATCACAATAACAAATACCTTGACCCTGATTATGGTTACTTAAAATCTGTTTATTTATGAGAGCACAAACATTCTCTCTCACCGAGAAAAGCGTGTACAAATGTTGAATGCTGGGTGTAGCGTGAGAGTTGCATGATGAGGGGGGAAGGACAAGTATATTATTTTACGTTTAAGACACTTTTCCTTATGCACACACACAAAATGTGTATATGCTGTAGGCAGTATCCTAACTCCAGTTAGTATGCATACTGTCTAGTCAGTTTATAAACTGCCTGGCCAGTATATATACTGACTAGTTAGTTTGTATACTGCCTAGTCAGTATAGATACGGCGTCTAGTATCCGGCGTAAGTAAATATACAAACTAAAATTAAAACAGTCAACATACTTACTATTATTACAATATCTCAACACAATTATTTGGACAAATTTTGTTAATTAGTCTTAAAGGGACTTTCATTAATAGATCAATTGAACACTTACGAGGACCTAATATATGAAACAAAAACCACGTTTCCCACAAAATTACCTGGTATAAGCTCATCACACGTTGAACAAATTAGGGGAACGGCGGGTGAATCTGGACCACTGGTAAATCTGGTTCAC
>WJFB01003837.1:0-11799 GCA_009870185.1 Pygmarrhopalites habei | reverse complement strand
TTCATCAGTTGGCCAGAAATGCTCGATACTTTCGACAGTCGCTGAAGCAACTCGGATTCATAGTTTATGGCAATGATGATTCACCTGTTGTTCCAGTAGCCTTGTATATGCCTTCTAAAATCGCTTATACAGTTCGAGAAATGATTAAACGAGGAGTCGCAATTGTTGGTGTTGGTTTCCCTGCTACCCCACTTGTAGAAGGAAGAATAAGATTTTGTATAAGTGCCTCACATACGAAGGAAATGCTTGACTATGTAAGTACAAAAAATGGAACCATGATTAAGTGTAGAGAGATTTGTGTTTTGATTTCATAACTTTGACTTATATTTGTTATCCAGGTATTGAGAGAATTTGCAGAGATTGGAGATTCTATATCAGCCCGGACGTCGTCTCTTCCAAAATATGAAGGAGAAATTGAGCACTCCGGTGTTTAGTTTTTACAGTACAACCTATTTACCAATTTTTTAAAACATATTATACTAGTTATTACATAATTTTTCATAGTGAACAAACGACAGCTTTAGACATGCTTTCAATTGACTGATATTCAGTGACAGTCAAGTCATATCACTTATATTTTGAGCTTTAACTGGCTAGGATACAATTTTTTTAAACAAATTTTGGAGAACTGTGAATGCCCATTTGTGAAACGTGCCTGTGTGTGTTTATAACAAATACAATTACGACATTGTACAGAGAGCTTTGTATACACATACAATATTTGTTGTTATTTAGTTTTGTTAGTCAGTAGTAGTCGTCAGTCGGGGTTTCAAGTTTACATATAGAAATGTGTATTAGCCGTGATTTACATCAGCCAAGAGGATGAAAGGAGACAAAGTGTAAATATGTATGTAAAATAATGAACTAAATAGTGTATTAAGGGTACGTCTGTTTTCGTGAATGTTCACGAAATACAAAACAGACAAGTTGACATTACAAAGTATTAAGCTGTAACATAAAATCTTATTATTATAATTATTTCACGATAACTTTGTTTGCCTGAAGTTTGAATGAAAAAAAGGAAATAAAAAACAAAGGGATGATTTTCCAGTGGAAGCTTGAGCAGTGATCTTTTCGTTGGGTTTTTTGACTTTCACCCACTTTCACCTTGAATTAACTCATTACATTTTTTGACTCTAGAAATGTCATGTGTGGACACATTTAAATGAATTGTCGGTCACATAAGTACATCATGTGAATTAAAATCGGAGATAAGTATGGGAGGCACACACCGTGGGATTGTTTTTGAGGTCAAGAACCATCATTCCACCAAGTTTCATAAAAAACAGAACATACGTGCAAAAACTATGAAGTAACGGAAAGTAACCTTATCAAAAAACTCGCAAAAATCTGGAAGGTTTTATCAAACTTTAAAAATTGTTGAAATACTTCAAATGCCTTATGATTTTGATGAAACTAGGTAGTATGATGCTTCTTGACCTCGAAAACAATCATACGGAAGGAAATATTTTTTCAATCAAGGAGGTGACCTCTAGAGGTCAACTTACAAAGTGACCTCTGGTGGCGACACCTGGCTTCAAAAACTTCTGACAAAAATCAGAGACGCAGGGAACAACATTTTGAACAAAATTGCCTTTGATGTGATGTCAAAATGTTTTGCCGGGTGACCGCCAGAGGTCATTGAAATCTTTGACCCCGGGTAGAGGTCACGGATTTAAGAATTTTGAAACAATGCAAAGAAAGAATTGTGGAGAATATGATTTTACGTAGGTATGATTTTTATGCAATTTTTACCAGGTCAAATAGGGCCCCAGAAGGGCTCGGACTTAAAATGACCCTAAAATGACCTTTAGAGGTCATAAACGGCAAGGATTTCATATGGCCATAATAGAAATGTTGATGAGGAGGATAAGGGTCAACTTTTTGCCAAGTTTCAAGATTTTTGATGAATATCCTGATTTTGACCCTATACTTACATATGTATCATTATTTCGAAGATGCGGACGTATACGGACGAGATTTTTTCACAACAATGTAACTGAAGTCATTCGGAATGTTGCAGTTTTTATCCCATAGCGGAGCTCGTTGGAGTTCTACCCGAAAATTAGTTGTGAACATACGCCATTAGTTTATGCGTGAGTTGAAGATTTTCAAAATTTTGTACTCGCATACACAATGTTGAAAAAATTTTATACCTCATATTCAGAGGCTTTGGTGTACAAAGCATCCCAAAAAATACAAATATTCGGTATATTTTAAAATTGACTGTTTCGGGGTCTGTTCACTTTTTTATTGCATTCAGATCTTTTTAAAATTTACTGTTTCGAGGTCTGTTCGCCTTTTTATTGCATTCCGATCAGTGTGAGGCATGAAGCAAGGAAATAAAGTCGAAACACATGACAAATTTTTTCCACATTGTGGTTATAAATATAGGTTACAATCTACCGCCCTGACTTGAATCAAGTTGAAGAATCTGCAGGATAAATTTGCTTGTATTTTTTGGAGAGACTTCAAAATTTGAAGAGCTTTTTTCGAATTATGTACTGTTGGTGGTACAGTTCTGTATAATTTTTGTCTACAACTATACTGGAGGTGTTGGCTATGGTGTCTAAATTTTGGATTCGTTATGCAATTGCATTTTGTAAAAAAAAGTTCTTTCCAAGTTACTAGACCCTTAATAATGTGGCGTTTAGGTAGCCACTTTTATAACTTGTCAAACGTTTGTTTTCTCCAACTAGATTGTTTTCATGTGGAGAGCAACGTTTAAGTTTTATATTTTCTAAAAAATTTAATTTACAAATTATATTTTTAATTAAAATCACACACAATGCGGGTCGTTGCTCTGATCAGTGGAGGAAAAGATAGTTTCTACAATATCATGAATTGCGTCAAAGCAAATCATCAGATTGTCGCTTTGGCCAATTTACAACCAGCCGGGGTGAAGGGTGAGTAAGAATATATACTTCAAATTTGTCAACTACTTGAGTACGTTTTGATAACTAAGATATACTAAGATGACCCGTGTTGTTGAACCGTTTTCTATTATTATTTTTATCTACAGACGAGATGGATAGCTACATGTATCAAACAATAGGGCATGATGGAATACACATGTATTCCGATGCCATGGGCCTACCTTTATTTCGACGAACTATTGAAGGCAACGCTGTCATTCAACAAAAAGAATATACCCCAACGGATGGGGACGAAGTAGAGGACTTATATCGCCTTTTAATCGACGTTAAAGTAAGTTTGTTAATAAAATGAATAACTTGGTCCAGTTTGTTGTGTTTCATGGCTAATTTAATTTCCCTTTTGTATGATATGATAGGAACAAATAGAATTCGATGCCGTGTCTGTAGGTGCTATTTTATCCGATTACCAGAGGATACGAGTAGAAAATGTGTAAGTTGACTAAAGAAGTACGATTCTATAGAATGATGAACCTTTTTGTTATGCAGAAATTGCCTTTTTTTCAGTTGTGCTCGACTAGGTTGTGTTTGTTTGGCCTATTTATGGAGAAGGGATCAGTCAGAACTTCTACAAGGTATTTTTGGGGCCATTTATAGTGTTGTACATACCACGAAAAGAAAAATTTTAGTTTTGCTGTAATGTTTAAATACTTTCTGTCTCAGAAATGATTGACTGTGGGATCAATGCGATAATAGTAAGTTTCTTTACTTTGTCTCATCTTTATTATTATTGGTCATTCCACAATTTTGCCAATTTTTTCTATTTCTATTAGGTCAAAACTGCCTCATTGGGACTGGACCCTGATGTTCATTTAGGACAGACTATTTCAGAAATGAAGTCTCATCTAGTCAAATCTGTACTAAAATTTTATTCAATGTTTTCGTAGCATTTCAATTACATCCGAAAGTCTTTTTACTTCATTATTTTTCAGCATAATCAATGATTTTTGAGTAGTAGATAAATAGATTCTTGGAAAATTTTAAATTGAAATTAATAACACATTTTGTTTGCAATGTCAAATTTAACTTTACAGAAGAAAAAGTATGGTATAAATGTTTGTGGGGTAAGTAAGGATTACTTCATTTGAACTATACTTTTAATTCCACAGCTATGTAATGTTATGAAATTCATAGTACTAGTATGAATAAAATATTATAATTCTTTTTTTGTTCCCCCTTAATAGGAAGGAGGAGAATACGAAACATTCACACTTGACTGTCCGCTTTTCCATCAAGCCATTGTCCTGTGAGTTATATATAAAAGCATAAAATGTGGTTTCATGGTTCAATAGTCTTATTTTGGTTTTAAAAAACGATTATGTATTATGATTTTAGAGATGAATACGAATCAGTGGTACATTCAAATGATGCCTTTGCCCCTGTAGGGTACTTGAAGCTCAATAGGTAAGTTACTGAGAGCATTCAACTTTATTTATGATCATAATGTTTTGCAAGTTTCAACATGTTCTATTACATTAAAAACTTTTTATTTATTCTGCAGAATGCATCTAGTCAAAAAGACTGTAAGTACAAAAAATTTGTTAGAGATTAGAATAACGTCTGTTTGCAAGTAGTATGCAAATATTTTGTGTAACTTCACTATAGGTCAATTAGGTCACATTAATTTTCTCTCAAGGGGCAAATAATTGACTTCATGCATTTGAAAAATTACGGGAGAATTTGTAGAATAACTTTGTTTTGTCATTTTGTAGGCACCACTGAAATCAGATGTAGACAAGGAAATTGAAGAAACTAACAGATCAGGAGATGATGTTGAGCCAGTCGACAACTTACCTTCCATACAGCAAAGAAATTTACTAAATGGCCTTCCAATTAAAGCACCATTAGACCATCTATCTGACTTAGTCGAGTGTCGTAAGTATTCAGTTATAACATAATAACGTAATTAGGGAGCGAAAGTCTTATGGTATTGAAAAAGTAGAGTCTAGTCAACATTGTAATAAAAATGTTGATATCATTTTTTTAGATAAAGCGGATTGCTGCGATGGTCACATGGAGCTTTGTAGTCAAAATCATGGACAAAAACATGACGATGATGAAGATGATGAGCACACAAATAATTCTGTTTGTAATCATAGTGTGACTTTAAAGGGGGGATCCAGTTCCCAGAGTTCCACTACTCCAGATTCACTTCTTCCTCCTCTTTCCCTTCCAACGGATACGTTAGAAGAAAAGTCTTATAAAGAATTAACTGGAAAGTTGGAATTAAATCTAAATGAAAATCTATCGACTAGTGATTCGAATATTGTACCATCACCATCGCCTACAGCTTCAACACCAACCATGCTAAACTGTCCGTGCCAAAGTCAGGGTATAAGCATAAGAGAAAAGTCTGCCTTTCCAGTTAGTCTTCGTGTGACTAGTAATGCGGGAGGATGGTTTTGGATAATGGGAATACATGATAAAGAACTTTTAACTAGGTGAGTTTTCTACTTGTTTTAACAATATAACACATTTTTTATATTACAATTTTTGAGTTTATTCATATTATGTATTGTACGTTTCTAGTAGTAAGCGTAGTCGTCGTGACGAGTCAAATTTGCAACAACAACCTTTGTCAAAGAAAGAGTCATCCAATTCTATGAGAAATGCCTTAAATTCTCTCTTGCGTAAGTTGATTTTTTATATTTTCATTGACGAGTTTGTTTTCTTCCTTTATTTTATTGCCTATTCGTATATTTTTTTGCATTTTCCCATTTGACATTCTATCAAAATTTGGATATTCAACTCATGATGTACACTAATAATAATATTTAAAGTTTTTCGTCCTTCATGACTGTTGTATAACATATCGTACAATAATTATTAATCCTTTCTCTTTCGACAAACTTTTCCTCAATTTCTTTACATTTATTTAAACTTTGGACAAGTATTATTCAGGGCATTTGACAGTAGGCTTTACAATTTATGAAAATGTGTATCATTTCAGGTGTTTTGGAGGAACGAGACTTACGCGTTAGTGATCTGGTGTCCGTGGTAATCTACGTGTAAGTAGCTTGGTTTTAAAGCTCTTATTATTAGTAATTTCTTGCTCCATAGTCTCACACACAAATACATCACAACTGATATTACAAAATCCAGGCGTAAAAAGTAACAAATGTATTGATGTGCCTGAAAATTAAGACATCTTCTTGATGTATTTGTCGTAGGGAATGCCAGCAGACCTCCCCAAAATTATTACTTGTATTTTTTGTGCTATTCTAGGTCCGACATGTCCGATTATGCTCAATACAATAAAGAATACTTAGAGACGTTTTCATCCCGACCACCCGTTAGGATTTGTGTGGAAGCACCGGTAAGTAATCTATCGAAATGCCACTAACAAGTATGCGCTATTATAATTAATTTATTGAAATATTTCCTCTGTTTAACAATTACATGGAATATTATTAAGTGTAAGGTCCAAAAGTGTACAGGAATCATTTATTTAATGTAAATAATTGTTCTTAGAAATAGTAATGGATTACTATGTAATAATACATAGTTTTGGAGAAAACTTGAGTGGATCTTTATCCCAGTCATATTCAATTCCAAATTCAACTTTTTATATTTACAGTTGCCCGTGGAAATACCCGTCCTTTTGGAGGCGTTAGCATTTCGTAATCAGAATTCGTCTTTGGATAATGACAATCCTACACGACAGTGTATGCATGTTCAAGGGATTTCTCATTGGTAACTAAGTTTAAATTCAACTTTATTATATCTGCAATTTCTAAATATAAAAACCAAGAAATTTATAGTTTAATTGTCGTCATCATTGTTCTTTTCCTAAAGGGCACCTGCCAATATTGGCCCTTACAGCCAAGCCGTTTGGGTGAGTTGATAATATGGACTGTGCGTGTGTTAGTGGATTGAGATTTTTTTCATTGACTTTTGGAATGCTTTTTACATTCCATAGGCAAGTGATTTATGGTGCGGAAAGAAAAATTTGGCCCATGGTGTTATGATAATGTATCTTTGTTACATTCTTTTCCAGGTTGGAGATATTATTTATGTCGCGGGGCAGATTGGGTTAGTGCCGGGGAGTATGACTTTAGTGGACGGCGGTGCTCGTATTGAATGTAAATTAGCCTTGAGACATATTAGTCGAATTATCAAGGCTGTAGACTCTAAGGTTGAAATGAGAGATGTTGTTCAAGTAAGCTTAATACTTAATGTCTTGCAAAAAAAATTCTCCAAAGCACTTATAAACATTGACCGCCTAAAGTCTAGGGTGTAACATTGTTCCGAGGAAATGAAATGTTTTAGTGCTTATACAGAAGGAAGGCGTATCGATTTAAAAAAATGTTGTTGCAAATATTTCTACTAAACCAGAATAAACTGTTCCTCCTTCAACCCTTCACCCTCCTCACATATAAATACGACCCTTCAGTCAAAGACACTCCAGGGGGTTTGTAAACCATAGATTTTCCTGCTAGAAAGCTTTAGCCCATACTTTCGTAATGGACAATTAGAAAACCTCAAAAAAGCTAGCAATATTTACAAGAACCTTTAACAATCGATACCTTTCCATTTCAAGAGGAATCCCGTCATAATATGAACCTTGGCATTATCAAGCAGTTTTTAATTCAGTGTTTCTTTATTCTTTTTAACTCAGGGCATATGTTACGTGACGGATGCTAAATTTATCGAGGAATGTAGACGTGAGTGGGAAAAACGCACAAACAACGCTATCGTAGAGTACCTAGTCGTTCCTCGCCTTCCACGCGATGCTAATGTTGAGTGGCAAGTTTGGGCTCACAAGCATAATACGGCTTTCGAATGTAAGCTAAGAATATGTGTAATCACATTTCATGATCTGAATTTTTTTTAAAACTACTAGTTATGTAATTTATTACTCGAAGGAAATTCTAGTTTAATTATATAGTTCCGTATTTTTATATCCCGCAAGAGTATACATTTTTTAAAAAAATACACATTGTGGTACATTGCAACTCACAAACATCTTGCTTTCCTTGCGTACCGTTCGATTTGTTGTGTACACAAAAGCCAGAGACATTATAACGATATTTTTTCTCTCGACATTACGTAGTTTAATTAATTTGTTGATGATATTTCTAAATGTTTTCACGTGTCATTAATAGATGAAGAGACGGGGTGTTACATTGGAACTGAAGTCAAGGTAAAGTTATGCAGCTGAAAGCATATGATAAAGAATCAAGAACAACAATGTGCCTGACTTATACTGTATTCGTATTCGTAGGGAGGTTCTTTTTCCTTTGAGCTGTAATCAACTTTTGTTATTTCATAGGTACGGATAATTCGACGATGGAACTATGAATGTCGAGTTGCTGTTATAGTTTGCACTGCCTCAATGAGTAAGTTTGATTGGGAATATTAAATTACCTGTATTGTCTACCATTTGAACATTGAATGCACAAATCTGGAAACTCTTGTTTTTCAGTTTATAATGTAATCTCATTGTGTTGACTTAGGTAATCCTCGTGCTCGTTTCGGAAGATCCGAAATGATTGAGATGACAGAATATGCTTTGAGTAAATTAAATCAAGAGGTCTCTGACGAGAAGTCTCAAGGTAATTTAATTTTTTTGTAATTATTTTTAAAATGTTGCTGTATTAATGTGTGGTTCACGTCTACCTAAAGTGTGTCTATATAGTACTATTTCCATCTCTAGTCACAACTCGAGATTAATGAATTAATTAGGACATGAGTGCACAAAGTGTAATTACTTTTTTATTATTTTTTTAATCCAAAAGAATGTGCCATTCGTGTGTACTACCGCATTGGAACTTTGAATCCATCAGACCTTGAAGAAGTTTTCGGCAATCAATCAACTAAGTATAATGTGGCTTTTTCTATAATACCTGTCTCGTTTTTAGTCAAAGATAATGCAGTTATTAGTTTCTGCGGTGTGAGACATCAATAAATCCCAACTATCGACTGTATTTATTCGAATTTTGGGTTACCAATTTAGAAAAGCGTAACGGATTGGTACACTATTATGTAAAGTATGATAGCGACAGGTTGAAATAGATTCAAGTTTATGTTAGTGTCTTTTTTGTCTTTATTTTCTTGCCTTTCAAGCATTGTTTCATTTCTTCTTCTAGTTGATCTTATATTGTACTTTTTGTTTTATTGTATTATGTTACTCAAATCAAATGATTGTTTCATTTTTTGTGTTTGCTGAAATTGACAGTAGTAGTAATATCGTAAGATCAGCTGATGTAGTATGATTTGCCAAAGAGACACTGGTCTTTTGGAAAAGGTGAAATTCACCTGGTGAATCCTAACAGCTCAAAAGTGGTTTATCAATGTCTACATTTAGTTGAACTTTGTGTTCGTTGCATGACATTATCTTGACTTTTCATTCTCTATTTTTTTGGTTGTCCACTTTTTTCTCTCTCTTTTTTTCTTCGAAAAATTAAGTTGCCGAAAGGAAAAAATTAATATTTAAACTTGAATCTCTATTAATGATGAAAAAATTCAGACAATAAATTAGTTACTTTTAGTAGGCCATGTCATATTTGATTGGTGAAAAGAAGTTCATGGGGGGAGGGGTTATAAAAAGACTGTATTTTTGCTAATTCGCATAGTTCCCACACTGATTCTGATTATTGTAGGTACTAAAAATAGAATTGGACAACATTACAATTTTGACATTTGTTGTAAATTGTTCGTAATTGGCCCTTCTTTCAACTAAATTTATTTGGCTATGGACAAACAAACAAAAGCATAATATAATAGTCAGTCAAGTCTAGCCTCTTGTTTATTTTTAAAAGAAATCATTAGAAATAGTAAATAAAATTAATAAGTAGTTTGCATTTCTAAAATCAAATCTGTCTTTTATGTTATGTAATTAAATACATGATGATGTGGTCAATAATAATATGGAAATTATTATTCATGTAATAACTAGTAACTAATAATAGCTTATGATTATTACAATATGTAGTCAGGAATAATTGGAACAGAGAGGTGTGTGGAAAGTGGAAACTAAATTGAAAGTATGGTAAATTTTATACTGATATTTGACTGTTATTATCATGTGCAAGGCATATATTTTTCAAGTATAGTACTTATAAAAGTGTACTACATACTATGTACTACTACTACTTCTTCACACAATTAAAATATTCATATTATTGAAATAGATGTGAATTATGCTTCGCAACCCACACCACTAAATACTTTACATAATATGATATAACCAACCAACAGAATTTCTATAAGTGATAATATGCTGTTATATGTAGTGTAATTAATATCTAAGTGAACGCTTCTATTTTACAAAGGACACAAACAAATGTGCAACAAATTTTTTATTAAATACAGGCAAATGCATTGGATAATTTAAGTGTAGATGATAAGAAACCGTGGCGTAAGTTAGTAAACAAAAAAAGATTTACGCTTACGCTAAAGTTAACATGCTTGCTACTAAAGTTAATGTGGAGAAGTTATTTAAAAAAAGAGAAAAGAGATATAATATTATACAGTACGTATAAATGAACAAAACGAATGAATAATATGGCAGGTCCTGTACTTTTATTTGAAACTTCAGAATGTACATTACGTTTAGAGTGAAAGCCTTTTCTTGGGTCCCTCATTATATATTGTATCATATACATTACTTGCTAATTTCCTATAATGAGTTCAGAGTTGAATAAAAATTTAAAAAGAATTCAATTCAGTATGTCGATTTTTCATCAAAATGAATTTTCATTTATTCATATTGAGGGAAAGTTGTACACACGAAAGTATAACAAACCAGAAGCATCATAAATATATTACAACTTCATTATATAGAGCATCGGAATTACATTTATCCGAAAGCACTGCTTGATTGCAGGTTATTTCTGCAAGGATGTCGAGAATCAAGGAAGACTTCGTTATGCATAGAATACAAATAGTAGGAAACCAGCCTTAATTCGTCATGAAGTTGACAACGGAGGTTTCCTGTGACCGGCCCAGGCACTTGACCAACGGATTTGTACACCTCAACAATCATCAGAGTTCAAAGGATAATTCTTCTTCCTGCAGTGACCCAAAGAAAATGACCATAAACGGTTTCAACAAAAATATTTTGAAGGGACAGAGTAGTGTGAACACATCTGAAGCAAAAGCAGCCAAAGTAATTGGTGACATAAAAAGTAAAAGAAAAATCCAAGAGTCATTTGAACCCTCTTCATTCTTTGATGCATTCTGCACATACATGTGTTATGCCGTGTTGGTGATNTCCAAGAGTCATTTGAACCCTCTTCATTCTTTGATGCATTCTGCACATACATGTGTTATGCCGTGTTGGTGATTGTTGGCTACATTAATGACTTTATCCGACCACCTGCTTCAACCGAAAAATTTCGATCGGTGAGTCTTATGTAATGGACTAAGTGTAATGTGCTATACCTATAATATGTCTGAGAAAAGTTACCTTTCTATATTTCTAAAATGTTTACAAAATTAGTCCAACTTGTAATTTTAACAAGATATTTTACATGAGCTAATTATGTAAATTATTGTCTTTCGTAGCCTCAATTATTGTACATATTATTACTTTAATGAGTCATACTTTATATACGTAAGTATACGAGGCTCTATAAATATTAATTTGAGTCAAAACTTTGTCAAACACTTTGCTCCAAAGTTCTCAGTAGGAATTTCTAACCTACATATTAATACATGTATTCTTCATGACTAATCAAGTCCATCATCGCGCACGTGGAGATAATACATTTATACAATTCGTATACAATTCGTATTATACAATTCGTATAAGTTATATTTGGTAGAAAATTTCATCCTGTCAATACGAATATGAAACCAGGTCATTTACTTATTATTCTTCTATCTTTTTCAATACAGGGCTACACACAATTGTATGCGAGTT
>WJFB01003836.1:0-11801 GCA_009870185.1 Pygmarrhopalites habei | reverse complement strand
AACTTTGAAAAGGGACTCGGAGAGTCCAATCGCAAAATGGGTATGGCCGGGGGTTAACTTTCTTTTGGGTAACCCTGTACTTACAGTGCAGAGAGGATCATGGATTTATTGTTATGACTTCATTTTCAAATGTGTTGGGGTATTATGATGTTTAACATGGGATGATGATGTCCTTGATCATTTTTAAAAATGCTAAATAGAGAAGGAGTACAAGATTCTGTAATTATATTTAAGTCATGGGATTAAAGACGACACACACACAAGCAGTGATCTGCGTCAAGGGTGCTTTGAGAAAATGCAATATGACGTTCAACTTTGCCATTTTATTTTGTATGGACAAACTGTCACTGTCACTCCAAGATGCAGAGAAGCTACAAGTTGTAGATAAAATATGAAATGTGTTTCTGTTTGTTTGACCTTGATTGACGTATTTTAGGTATGTGAATGTGAAGTTTGTTTTTCAAAAATTAATTAATTGCAAGTCCAAATTTGAATATTTATCTTTTGAAAATGAACAGATAGAGAGGTTGCAGGGAGCGGGTGGTGGGGAATATGTAATGTGTCCACAATGTTCATTATGATGATTATGTTTTCTGGTTGGTGTCAAATGTGTTTAATCAATTAAAAGAATAATTTATACCTCCTTTATTAGTTCGTTATTCCAATATCAACTTGAAAGTGATGGTAGTCAGCGAATTTAAATGATGATTGGTTAAAAATTTGATTACTTGATCCATGGAGAGAGAGATCAGGATAACTTTGATAAGATTTATATACTTGGATATTTTTTCCTGTCTCCTATAATTTTGTTCCCTTATGGTGTCACATGGGTGATTAAATTAAAGTAGACTCAACTGCAATCATTTTTCTTTCCTTTTCTTTCGGTAGTCATCAACTCACACACACAGAAAGAGGATAATGAGATATTCAATTTGTCCCAATAAAATTCGCCGTTGAGTTATAATTTGGCATATCATATCTTAACAGATTTTTTGTGCAGTAACAACTAAAAATCAAACTACATGTTAATTGTATAATATGTTTGATGGAGTCATTTGAGTAACTCTGTCGCCTCAAAATTTTCATACGATGTCTAGCGCAGTTGACGTGTGATCAAAAACTGTAATATGATATGATACAATTTTAATATTTGTAAGAGTTCTACTGCCGTCGTGATGAGCTAATTCCACCCTCTCTGATTTCTTCTCCAAGAATGACTCATTTGAATACAAGTTGGAATTCTTGTCAATAAATACAATGATAACCACAACAATTTGAGTGTGTGGTTCTCTGATCCGTGTATTCCCATCATGTTTACCAATAGGAAACACTGGATGTGAATTATCTATGTGTGCAGCTTTTAAATGATACACACACACCCTGTGGAAGATATGTGGTTGATGAGCCTCCAGATTTTTTCTATAATTTAAATAGGTGTAATAAAACTGAGTATTTTAATCTGTGTGTGTATTTAATAGAAAGACAAGTCATTTGATATTCAGAAAAATGTACTTTCATCTCCACAGTGTGTTCTCATCATAGATACTTCGTGTATTACACGTAGAATGCAACTCTCAGGGATTTTTCTGAAAGACATGTCGTAAATGTTGATGGGCATAAAAAGACTGCAGTAGCAGTAACAGAAGATTATTTTAAATTGAGATTATGTGTGTGTAGAAAAAATTGACATGGATATAATTTTAAGATGATGATGCTATGCATCTTTAAATGCAGACTTTCTTTCTTTTTTCTCTATCACATTAAAATAGATTACGAAGAAATGGAGGATATTTTTATAATGATGTTGGAAACGACAGGGCAATGGTAATCATACAAATGAGATTGAAGGTATCATATCACTGTATGTGTGTATACTCTTGTCGTAAAGAGACACCATCACATTAACGTTAGTGTAGTCAGTGGAGAAAAAAATTGATTTTTCTACCCAAATGTACGTATGTCATGTCACAACAAATATAAAAGTCTCGACTGTCTCCTGTCCCATCTCATTCCTTTGTGTGCATACGAATGACAATTCTTGAACGTCAATGAATAGATTTGAACAAAATCATGCACACAGAAACAGACACACGACACGCAAAGAACATTACACAATAATTAACATGAGGATGGACTAAATAAGAGGATGAGGCATGAAACATGCACGGCTCCGTGTAAAATATTCTCAGTGGGGATGAATCCAGAGAGAGAGAGAGAGAGAGAAAAGTTGTGGGAGGAATGCAGTTAAATATAGTTTAAGCTTATTATGATAAAAATGGGAAGTCATTATTACTACTACTAAAGTAGTTGTGTATGGGATCTAGGGTGGTTTTCCTTTTGTGTGTGAACATTGTTGTTGAAAGAATTTATAAAGTAATTCAAGGGTGCATCAAAGAAGAGAGAGAGGAAGGAGATTTTTATTCCAGAAAAAATGAGAGAAAAATTGAAGGACTTTGTACATAGCTACTCATTTCTGTGGATGGGGGTTCAAGCTGTCAAGATATTTTTAAAAAAATGAGGATGAGAAACTAAACTTAGAGCAGGATATTAAGTACATGGAATACAGTACGAAGTAACCAAGGTTCATCTCCATTTTCAACTCTCTCATGGAATCATGGAAGACAGAAACCTTGTAATTTGACTCATAGTCTTCTCTTAATACCCATTTGAAGCACTCCATTCGTGCACTCAAACTCATGCCAAGGGTACAGAGTTGGTTGGCATGTTATGATAATTATCCTCTGACTTGAGTACTTTGTACTTGTAACTTCTTTCACTTTATTTCAAAAACCTTTCTTTTCACTTTAGCTGGAAATGGTTATTTTTGGGGGAGATTTTGTTTATACTCTGGTGAGTCATGGATACACCAGGAGTCCCTCTAAAATGGTGTCTGGAATTGTTTAGGGTGTCCGGAAAAAAGCAACTTTCGAATTGTTGAAGTGGATTTGGGAGGAAATACACATTGGCCTTCCTTCTTGTTTCATGGAGACACTGGTCTTAAGTCAAGTACAGTCAAGTTGACATACAAATTGGAAAGACTCCATTACGTTATCAGTCTAGAGATTTCACATTACAATTTGAAAAATTCAATTTGTACTTGTAAAAATCAGTTAATCATGATTTATTGGGTCAGAGAGACGGGGTGAAGAACATTTTACCAAAAAATAGCTTTTCTCAGAAGGAGTTTCTGGAACATTTTGATATTGTGTAATGGTAATGGATAATGGGTAACCTGAGAAGGTCGTAAAATTGTTTTTTAAAATTTCTCATGCTGATAAAACATTCTTTTCCCATATGTAATACTACAAGTCAAATTCTAAAGGACTCGCATCAAATTTCCACAGTATAATGATCAGTCTTAAACGAATTAAGTAACGCTTTCTCCTGATTTAACGGGGGACAACCGAGAATATTCAAAAAAGTGAATTTTTCCAAGAAGAAAGCATTTTGAAAGAAGAGTGTACCCATATGCCTACAATGTTTAGTTATGTGTCTCTACTGAAATGTAAAACTAACAATTGTAAAAAAAGAATTGTCACCACGAAAAAGGGAACAAAAGAACGGTGTCTGTGCGTAAATATTGCGTAATGGAAAGGTTCATAAACCATAGACCATCAGACTATAAATTCACGATTCAGAATTATTGGTGACATTAGAATGTACCACAGGACGTCTTTACCCCTTGTCACTCTGACTATCGTGTCGTAGAAAATTTCAAGGGTCGAATAAAGCAAGTAGGACAAGGTGTGCACGGTTTTAAACATCTTTTCTTCAGTTCATGCATGAATGACAAACTGAGGATGATGGTGAAAATTTGTATATTGCAAATGGGATATTTATTCAAAAATTATTTGGTTTGCAAAAAAACATACAAAAAACTGTCCCAAAAACATTTAGTTTTATTGGACATTTGTTTAGAGTCGTTTAAAATCGGAATGAGACTCAGCCTTTGTCACACAGAATTGAACCATAACATAAAACTCTTCTTTTACGACTTTTTCCAAATTTTGTATAAATTGTGACAGAGTCATCATGTCCTGTTAAAAGACAGAGTGAACATAGCTAGTCAATGACTTGTAGTTCTGAATATTGTCTAGGATACTAATAAAATTGAAAGGAAAGGTCTTTTTATACCTCTCATATTTCCAATGTTACACAAAAGTTTAATATTTAACCAAACCTCTCATTCCCTTACATATTTTATGAACTGGTTCCTCTCCCTCTAATTTACTAGATTTCGCCCCGAAATGAACAAACCCAGTATATTTGTGAGTTTACACAATGTTTTACTTCTGTTTTACTCAACATTATACAAGCTTTCAAACGGGACATTTTTATTTATTCAAATGGAAACAATTTGAAAGCAGAGTGTTGGACTCACAAACAGTCTAAATTAACCAAGAAGAAGGATAGTGTACAAAAGTTTACGTTGTACACACAACACTACAGTACACTACGCAGAATTTTTTGTTTACTCTTCTCCTGTTAATTTAAATAGTTAAAATGTTGGACATTGACTGGTGACTGTTCATTTACTCCATTCTACGATGTACGATCCAAAAATATTTTCTAAAAAGTCAGAGTTTACACTTTTACTCGAAGACACGGTGTGTGTCGAGGGTGTGTTATTGTGTGTCTCAAATGTGTGATAGAATCCTGGATTGTACAAACACATAATGAAATGTTATGCTCTTTCGTTCAAGTGAGACTTTGAAAGTTACTTAACACGTACACTTCTCTACGACCGATCTGTCACCTCTTTGTGTCTTTACACCAATGCCGGGGTGTGCTTTTTAATGTACATTGGATCGGAAAATACGTTAGTTTTGAGAAACAATTCCAAGTTAAATAGATCCACCCCTTCTAATTCTTGGGGAAAAAGTGTACAAAGGAATTTTCAACTTATTTTTTTTGTGTAAAATGACTTTTGCAATGAGAACGACTTGCATCAAAATAATTGTGAAGAACAACATGGATAATATACTGAAAATTACAACACACACTGGGATTCTACACAATAGAATCAACACACACACACACATTTTACAATGAAGTAAATAATGAATCCTTCAATGATTAAACTAAAGACGGATGACTGACGTCTTCCTTCCTTGGCCAGATAATCTATTACACACACTCCCACGTCCGATGGCGATAGTACAATACACACGGCAAATACTTACTAGTATATGTGTGTCACACACACGAAACACACACCATGAACAATCTACATTATAATGTAATTATGATGATCATAGTGTAAATAGTGACAGCCAAGATTATTAGTATTTATGATTTTGTGCATAGTGCTAATTGTGTCGACGCATATTCTTTTCGCGCAGTGTATCATATTATAATTTTTTGCATCATCCTGTTCTTTACTTTTCTGTTCATCTATGCAAATTTTAGAGCTAGAGGGTTCAAACAATAACAAAAGTTATTTTCCATTACGTCCTAAGTAAACAGTCAGGGTGCGTGTGTATGTGTGTGTTGGTGTAGCTTAAAATTAAATAAAAAATGCATTGAAAATGAAATCTCATTTAATTCTCCTCCACCTTTTCGTCTTTCACGGACTGGTGACAAAATCAACTCAACCTGAAAAATCTTTTGTGAGACGAGTCCTTTTGTAGGTGATGCGAATTGTTTTCATCCATTGTCACATACAAGATTCTGACAAAAAAAATGTTTTTGCACATTTTATATATTCCTACTACTTACTACCTATCCATATCTACACCCACACACGCATCCTGAGATGACAATTATAATTAATAGAGAATGACAAATAGTGTGGGTGATTTTTTAAATACATAATGGACTCCATTGTCGTGTGGTGTGGATGGCCAATCTTGGCCGCTGTGATATGTTATGTGAGACTAGAAGGGACATTTCACATTGACTACTAGTACATTGTACAATGCAAATTAACCATCAGAAAAAAATTATGTAATGTTAAATTGGAGTGATTATCCTCCCAACAAGAAAAGAGTTTCCAAATTCCGAGAAACAGAGAACCAATGTTGTCATGAAACATTTACTGCTAAAAATAATTATAGAGAGAATACTCAAAAATTTGTGTGTCATTCTGATTCATTTATTTTCAACACCAAAAAAAAGTACATCCTTCAATAAGAGGACATGGTAATAAATTAACAGGATAATCATGAGCAATTCATGCTGTACATTACTTTACTACCGGTACTATACTTATGTCATGGCGCAATGGGGCTTTATGTATTTTTCCACAGGATTTAGAGTTCGCTCGTACTTAAACTAGAAAATTTGTTGGTGTATGCAAAAAATGACAACGAGCTTCTGGGGAATATACTGTCAGTCATTTAGATCCATAAAAATTTATATCAAAACAGAGAGAGGGAGAAAAAACATGGAGTTATTATTTGTACATGACCTTGCTTAGGTCAACTGACAAAGTCAGAAGGAGAGAGAGAGAGAGAGCTGGATGACTGTAAACATTGTTATCACAGTCAACAAACACACACACACAACACAGTCCTGACCGGGGAAAAGGATAAGTGAAACAGAACAATTAGCCCAAAGTGGAATATTTTTTTTGGGCAGTATAATATTTGCCATATATATAGGTATGAGACGTCAGACACGACGAGGATGACGATGCAGGTATTTCACGCTGAGGCTGTGCAAAAGAGAGAGAGAGGAAGAGAGAGAATTAGTTTTAATTTGTTCAAATGAAAAAAACGTGCATCATCCGCCCCAACACTACACTATATACACTACACAACACTACAATACACAGTGACTGAATTGTGTGCAAAAAAACTTGCTTCTTGTTGTCGAGTATGTAGAATTGTTGTGGGATATACGATGGGAATTAAAACAATTTTTGCACACAACTTTATTGTGAGGGGGAAGTTGGGAATTGATATTCGACCTTAGGAAAATATGAAGGTGTTTCATTCTTCTTCTTCTTATTCTTGTACCTTCCATTCTGCTACAACTCCTTTTTCCATGTTTGTAAAAGTAACATTGGTTCATGACATTCGTCATATAGGGTACACACACAACTACACACGCAAACACAACGTCAGTATTGTATTGCAATTTATTTCAAAATACTCTTTAAAAATATGGAGCATCTCCCTGCAATTAATTGAATCCTCTGTCCGAATGGATGTATATGCAAAATAACATAAGGTGTACTTACTAGTAAAGTGGATTTAGTCACTTTCTCAATTCTAATTAGTACAAACTGTTCCTCATTCGTCAAAAGGAATGAAATGGAAATGGCAAAAGTTTTAGCAATGACATTTCGCATTCAGTTTGGAATAATTTTAAAGTGTGTAACAAGGAAACAAATAGTGGAGTATGTGTGTGTATTTATAGTGTATTTGGGCTACTGAAAGTTATGCGTTCTTTGTCCTCCTGTTGTACGGCAGTTGGTCATTTGGTTGTTATTGTGTTATCTACACATGTAAAATACCAGTGTAGTAAATAGCCTATGGTTATTCGTGATGTTTATTCTGACTGTTAAAATTGTTTTTTTTCTCTCTATCTCTTTCCTTTGTGAATTCAATCTCAATGAATATCTAAATGTGGAATGGAATGGACAGACGGAGGGAAGGAGTACAAGAGTAGAACATTGATTTTTCAATCTCCACTATTTCTCTTCGAAACTACCTCAGAAGTTTGTATGTAGACTATGTAGGAACACACACACACTCTGTACTGTACCTCACTTAATGTTTGTACACATACATTGTATAGTAAGTAAATATGTATGAGGAGGCCAAAGGCGCGTGTGAGGGATAATGTTTCATGGTCCTCCATCCATAAATGTGAATTTTGTTTGATGCTATAATGTTATTTGTTTATTATTACTATTTTTGCAGACTCGGGTGTATCGTTGCTGAGAATCTTTGCTGAGAGTGCCGTTGGCGTGAAACAAGATAAAGATAAACAGCCGTGGAAACATTGATTCCTCCTCCCCCTCCTCATTCTTGTCACCTTGTCGTCACCCGCTAAGAAGTGCACGCTTCACAAGAAAGACGAGTCCAAGAAAATATAGTGGACTACACACACAGGTACACAACACAACAAACACACATTTAAATGACAATTCTTTATCAACACAAATTTTTTTGTGCGTGTCCAAATTCTCTTTCTCCGTGTGTGTGTCTGGATATCAACACATTTGTAAAATGATTCCATTGATCATTCGATGGGCTACAATAACAACAACTTATTTGAATGGCGTTGACCGGCTCCTTGTTCACAGTCTGTGAAGCAGGCTAGTCAGTCCAGTAAGTTTTTGTGAACGGTCAAAAGAATACAGTCAATTGTGTTTGCAAAACACATGTGTTTTATTTTTCTTCTCTTTGCCGTTTCAAAAAGAGATTTCTATACAAGGAGACAGTTACAATTGAATTGTTAGTCCAGTTAGTATGAAATGGTGTTTTTGCACTATTTATGACTTAGTTATCTTGTTACTGTTCTTGTTCCTGTTGTTAGTTCGTATGTATAGGAAGGTCTTAAATTTACACCTGCCTGCGTCAGTCCATTACAGAAAATTTTATTTGTTCGTGAACATTTTATGGATTTTTTTAAAATATAATTTTTTTATTACACACACATTAATCGTACACATCTATTTTAAAGTCAGGGCTAAAAAGTATAATGTTGACTAGCGTAGAATTTTGCAAAAAAGATGTAGGGACAAAGTCTACCCGTCCGTGTGTACACAATCTTTTGTCGTGGTTATTGTTAACTGCGTCAAATTGACTTTAACAAATTAAATATTCATTCCAATAGATACACATAGTGTAATTGTTAAATTCTCAGAATCCACTCAAGGTATACGTAGCCTATGTAGCAGTAGGTGTAAATACTATTGTGTTGAGTAGGGATCTTTTAGAGAAGTTTATTTTTCCTAGAGAGCCTAAGAAAATCTGAGAATTCAAAACATTAAAAGTTTTCATTCTAGCTGAAAACTGATAAACTTTGAATCTTCAAGATGATAAGAGGTGCCATGAAGAGCTTGAAATTTGTGACTCCAAAAAAATAATATATTTTCATGAACAGTAATGATCCTTCCTCGCCGAGTAGTCCTCGGATCAACTTTCCTTTTTGTGACCATTATACATTCAACTAATGATTCTCAATTTGAAAGACACAAATTTACACACACAGAGAAAGATAATAATAACAAAAATTTTCTATCACTCTGAGCCACTTTCAGTTAAAGAGACTTTTCCAATGCTGTAAAGAGAGAGAGAGAGAGATAGTTACTATTTAAACTTTTTTTTGGAGAATGTAAATATGATTTTGAGCATTATTAACTCTCCTGTTAATGGTCTTCCTTACTCTCTATTATTAAAAAATCCTTTCAACTTTGGACTCTTCAACTTACCTCAATGGAATGAGTATTGAACGATATCTGGAAAAGTTTTGATTGAGCCTCTTTTTCTGTACTTATTATCCTGTTAAGAAAATAGGTATGAGAGGAGAATTAACTACTAAAATTGGTCCATCTCACATATGACACACTTTGATAAAGTCAAAGACATGTTGAGTCTTTACTATCAAATGGGTATTTATCCAAGTGGAAAGTGTGTGTGCCACACACACACACACGCACAAGATCCACGTACGTAGTCACAGATTAGAACGTTAAATCCATTTCTTTGTCTACTCTAATTTACAGGGACGATTGGTTGGTGGAATCGAAAATCTGTGATCCGCGTCAAAGTTGCCTTACAAAGGGACCTAAAAGGAACAAGTAGTGAAGAAGACCGACGACACCTCAGTCATCCTGAATAATTGTTTTTTAAGTGTTTTAAACGACGGAACATTAAAAGAAATTAAACTTATTTCCATTATTTGGAAATTGAGGATTCAATCAAATAATCGTGCTTTAACTTGGTACCTACAAATTTTACGTCCTCCTCCTTCTTTCGGTCTCCTCAACTTCAAGTCAACTCAACTTGTCTCCTGAGTCAGTAGTGCTGATGAACTCAATTTTTGTTCGGAGAAGAAAACAGTGCGTGACTAAAATTATTGAAAATCAATAGGTAATAGGAACGACGAAGAACGACACAAGGCTATTACACACGACAACAAAAACAACAACAACCAGAGTGGAGACTGACAATCCAACGTCAATTTACTCCGTCGTAGTAAATAGTCAACAATTAGTGTTTAAAAGTCTTTTTGGTGATAGGAAGTTCCCCTCCGATAAGATAACGATTTGTCCTCATTTATTGTATTGTCTTAAAATCTGTGAGGTACTAATGTAAGTGTAAAGTCATTTTACAGAGAAAAAAAATCAAAAGTTAAATGACATTTTGTCCAACAAGTGACATCATCATCCTGAAACACACGCAATCTTCTGTGGAAAAACACTGGTAAATTTCTGTCCTCCGACTTGAAACTTATTTTTGCCTGTTCTGTATTGTACTGAAGAGATTGATTCATTTCAATTGAAAATGTTCGAGTCCGGAAATGTGTCCTCGTCTGCTGGATAACAATTTGGAAGTGAATTGTGTTTTCAATTATTTAGTTGATATTTGTGATTAGTGATTCATCCACACTTGAACTTGTTCCAAGTGGTGCTGACGCCGAGGGCTTTAACTAGAAAAAAACTTTTTTAAAGCTCTTCAGATAATATTCCAGATAAAATTTAACTTTGTACAAAAAAATGATATCGTCAAATCGACTAAGTGGAGATGATAAGTCACTTCGCCATTACACTTCAACTCCTCATTTGGACACATACCGGAGTGGGACGGGTGGTGGACATTATTCATCAAGTGGGGGGAATACTAACAGTGGATTATTACTGAGACCCTCAGGAGGAGGTTCCACATTCACAAACAATCCCAGTCCTTACCAACCAACTTTTTCCACATTCTCAAATAATAATAAAAATAAGTCGGGGAATTTGAAGTACCGAGATGACCCAAACCCGTACAAAGTGAGTACGATTGACGAGTTTCGAATCAAAGTCCAAGACCCTTACAAATCCTCCACGAGACAACTTCATCAAATGCAAAATAATTATAATAATACTTACTACATGGGGGATGAACGAGACCTTCCTCATCCTCCTCCTCCGGATGAATTACCCGAGTCAGCCTTGAAACGTCTTTCCATCAAGTATGACTCTCCACAGTACTATCAACATTCAGCAAATTCTGGCAGTACAGGGGATGGTGAGTGACACTTTAAGTTATTAGATTCTCAAATGATGTCTCAATATTTATAACATGCCATTTTATTTTTAAAGAGTACGAAATCCCGGATCCTGACTATGATCAATTTGACGGGAGTTCGGACGACTTGCCCATTCCGGATCCTCTCACTCTCCCCAGTCCACCGAATGGTGACTCGTGTGAGGAGTACTCGATTAGTATCAGTGCCTCGGAGGAAACAGCGTCCGCCAGTCATTCATCCCCCAGCCCCACCGCCGTCACAAAAATCTCAGATGAAGAAAGATCCAAAATTGAACATGCACTCCGAGGGAGGAAGACTTCCATTTATGTCGCCGACTCCCTGGCTAACTTGTACTACATGACCAAATCTACTTCTCCTCCCAGACCCAATTCAACAGGATCCTCAGGGTCAGGACAAAGTGCTGGAGGTCAGAGTGTGTTATTTTTTAAAAGAATATTTTTTGAGACACTATACTGTCTTTAATCTATATAGCCTGGTTAGTAATTTATCCTACTTAACATAATCTTCTTTCTTTCACAGGCTCTGATTGGATTCTGAAGTACGCTACAATATTTTTTCGTTGGATGACTTTTTTTTTGCTCTTTGGAAACTTT
>WJFB01003835.1:0-11801 GCA_009870185.1 Pygmarrhopalites habei | reverse complement strand
ATTCGGATTCTTCGTCATTTTTTACCCTAGGGAGTATCCGAACAAGATTTGATGACCACAGGTGTATTCTGGACAACCTAAGGGAGAAAGGTCCATTTTCCAGGAAATCCTCGCAAAATCGAGATTTTCTGTAAAAAAGTGAAAATTGGCCAACTTCAAAATTCAATATCTCCGGAACCCCTGCGTGTTGTGCAAATCACCGAAACACGTGTCTACTAAAATTTCATGCTCTTTGAGGAAAAAAATTAAAATTTACAGAAAGGTGTACTTAAGTCTCTCCCTACTAGACCCTTAAGGACCCTTATGTGGTGACCCTTGGCCCTTCGAATTTTCAAAAACTAATTATGTGGAAAAAAATGCCCCGAAATGGGCTGTCTTTTGACACCAAACCCAACTATCCACGATGATAACTCTAGAAATGAAAAGTTATTAACTTTTTAAGTGACTTTTGGTCCACCCTGTACCATATACATATAGCGTCAGTAGGGAACTGGTTCTGTCTCTGTTTTTTTATCTAAACTGTAGTTTGTGTGTGTGTGTATGCAGTGTGCACATTTATTTTTTATTTTGAATCATAACTCTTTCTCCACTCGTCGTCATCGGCATCGTCGTCGTTCAAGAGTGGAAAAATCTAAATAATGATAGGTTGGTTTTACGTGACCCCGATTCATTCCACTGTGTGTGTATGTGTGTGTGGAGTGAATGTCTGTGTGTGTGTGTGTTCTTGTCTATTACACACAAAGCCTACACATTATTATTATTATTGACGATGGTTAGAGTCAGTTCGGACTACAACAATGTAAAACTTTTATTATTCTGTCTCATTTTCTCTATACCGTACTCCATCCTGAACAAATGAGCATTTTGCTATACAAGAGTTTAGTGTGTGTGAATTTCTATTCTTCACAAAGAAATTTGTTTCCATTTTATTTTATATTTTAACATTCGAATGACTTGTATTAATTTAAAATGCGGATACGGTTAAAATATTTTTTTAAAATTGGAATGAAATCCCACGTGGCTTTCATTTATTCGAAATACGGTACACAGTGTGTATTGTGTGTGTGTGGATACAATAGGAAATTGAGATAGTTTGTGTGTAGGGAGGAAATTATTATTACTTTTATGGTGAAAATAATGGACACATATGTAGGATAAATCCGGCCCAGGTGTGTGTGTCGGTCGATGTGTGTAAAATGTTTATAAATGACTCTCACGTCTACAACAAGGCATAAGCCGTATAGATGATGAAATATTGAACCTTGCCAATGTGTGTGTATTGGTCAAGCCTCCCCCTTTAATAGTAATTATGGAAAACAAGGACCTTTTTCTTTCTTTACAAAATTTACTCTCTCTCTCTCTCTCTCTCTCACACACATACACTCTACACATATTATTGTACAGCTGTGGACAAGATGTGTGCACCTGCAAAGTGTATGGGCAATCAATTAATTGATTAACGGAGTAATTAGAGTTTGATTTGATTGATTGCGCCCCTCTCGGTTCTCTGTGTGTGTTCAGATTTGTTCACAATATTACTTTTTGTTTGGGTGGAGAGATGAGAGAAGATTAGAATAAGGAATGGTCAGCGAATTACCCTGACCAAGGCTCATGAACACTTACTTGACTTGATATGTTCATATGTACTAATCTGCAATGTACAATGTTTTGAGGAAAAGCAAAGGAAAACACCTGTGTGTGACCACAAGGAGGTACTTTTCTCATAAACATAAAGGATATTGTAATCTCTCTCTTTCTTTTTTGTTCAATCTGATTAGTTAGCAACCAAGTGTACATGTGTTGTGAATAAAATTCTAATATATTTTAAAATGACCGTCAGTCACACACACGGCAAAAGGCAAAAGCTCCTAACCTCACTCATTATACATTACGACGAGTATAATATGGAGAGAGAGTGTGTGTACCCGGTGTGTATGTATGTGTGTACCGGTGCCCCTATGATGAAATGATGAATGAAAATTTTTTGATTGTACCTCGTGGTTTCTGTATTAATCTGTGTGTATGTATTTACGTGAGTATATTGTAATCTGGGGTAGCTACTTATGTATGGGAATGGAGTATGGCATTATTATTATAGAGTGTAGTTTGGAAGGAATCAGAGAAGGAACTGGTGGTAACCTGCAATTACTACTTTACCTTGCTTACTCTCTGTGTGTACATGTGTATAGCTGTTCTTTCTTGTTTTTTATTCCTGAAGGGAAAATTTAGGATTCAACTGGGGTGATTTTGATCTTGAGGAAATATTATTAGTACAATAAAATGTTTAATTTAGCAAGGTTTTGAAAGTGCAAAATTGTTAAAGACGGCATTGACAAGCGACGTTCAGTAGTTTAATATGACTCGGTCAATTTTTATACATAGTGGTTCAAAAAGTTGGTTAAATTCGAAGATGAGTAAAAGTACAATTTACCCCATTTGACTGTCTTGCCCTGTGTGTGTATTTGTACACAGTTCAAAATGAGAAGGATGATGATGACGACTCTACATCTACATTTGATCATACCAGCCAGCTTGGCGCTATTCCTTGTATTTTTTTTGTACTGCTCTGTAATCAGCAAGATGGTTCTTGTTCTTTACTCTATATGTATGTGTACCTCTCTTCACTTATTACTATCTGTGTTTAATCATGTGTATAATATTAATATGTAGTTTTTGAATTGTGAAGACTAAACTCTCCTTTCTGTGTGTGTGTGTGCTCGTGAGTATGTAGTTCCGACAAGTTGAAATATGTCATGACACGATGATGATAGACCACACTACCAATCATCAACAAATAGATGAACCAAGTTATCAATGGAGAGAGAGGGAGAGGTCAAAAATGTGTGCAACGAAATGTGGACTGTGTATTTTCCTCTCTTTGTGCATACTTTAAAAAGTATGTAGAATGTCATTTTGATCTGAGATCCCCTTCATGAATCTCAGCTGTATGATGTTGATTACGTCAATCAAAGATGAATGAACATATATAATAATAATGTGTAGTATTTTTTTATTACTGTGTATATGGATTGAATCGTGTGTTGGAATTTCTCTTGTGTCTGTCGTCAGAGCCTTTTCGGCACACATAAATCATCCTATTTCACATATTACAGATAGTATAGGTATATATAGAATATGAAGATGATTGCAATGTCAATCATCATGATTTTGTACTCGAAGGACTGAAACTAAAGTGGGGAGATCCAGTTTGAACTGGATATTTCTCTCTGTTTTTAAATACTCTCTCCTCTTCATGTTAAGGAAGGACAATGAGAGCGGGACAGTCCTGGGGTTTTCTCTATCATTTTTTACTTTAGAGAAGGGAGGAGGATGGAGGGAGGCTATCAGCTTCAAGTGGATATAATATCCATTGAATTAGTCTCTGTGTCCATTTTATCTGTCATACAAGCAGAGGCACACAGGGCTCAAGTCGAGAGAACCACTTGGACCTTCATAAATTTGTAATGAATCCACACTCATTCACTTATGTACGAATCATGATTCCATGATTTGTGTTTGTGTGGGGTCAAACACCATTCTGACTCCTGGAAGAGAGAGATGATGGGAATTAGTTTATAAAAAATTTTGGGAGATATTTGCAATTACTTAAGTTAAAGAGAGTAAAATGGATTGACTGTCTAGTATCCACAATATTTATATAAATTGCAAAAATTGCATGGGAGGTCTCGGATTTCCGTGTAGACTTGAGTTTGACCATGAACTGCGTGAAGGATATGATATAATATTTTGATATTTTTGAAAACTATTTTTTCTTGTGAAAGGTAGGAAATTGATGGTAGGGAAGTGACAATTGTAATGATGATTTATGGACTCGACTCTACAAAATAGACATGACCTATCCTATCTATCAGTAGGGTATGGTATAAGGAGAGGAAAAGTCTTGTTGCTGTGCTTCGCCCAGGGATTTCGATTTTTGTATTACATTTGAGTACGTGTGGGCAGGGACTGAATCAACGTTGTGCACTTTGATAAATTGAAAATTTTCTTTCTCTCTCTCTCTCTTGAGACAAGTTTACATAAGATTATTTTTTTGTACTACAGACTTTGCATACATTTACTAGCTCCATATGAATGACGTGAGCCACATCAAATTTCCTGGAGAAGGATGAGATGCAATTTGTTTTTTTTAAGAAAAATTATTTGATTAATTTTTCAAATATTTATCTACTGACTTCAACTCTGTAAACACTAATTCAGTCACTTCATACATAAATGAATTTAGATGCATGAGATAATATTGAGCACAATTTTAATTTTAAATAATATGCCATACTATGGAAGCAACATATTGTCTCTACTCCTTAATGTAAAGATAACACGGAATTCTCATTTTTTGCAAAATTGTTTGAACAGTGAGTATAGTGTTCGTTATGTCAAAGTATTTAGCGTACATATAAAAAATGCGAATGTGTGTAATTTACACTCCCTGACTAACATAAAGTCAGAAAAGTGTAAAAAAAAATTAATGTCAAGTTCAGCTTTCTTTCTCTTGGTGTGTGTTTGTATAATGAAATGATGTACACTGCACTGGTCAGGAAAGATCATCGACTCATGAGATTATTCCCTCGTTTATGAGTAGGTATATCCTGGGATCCTCTTTTGCACTTGCAAAAGAAGATGAGTATAGTACTTAGTACTATAGGCAGAAAAGGGTTTTATATAATACTTTTTTTTCATCCTTTTTTTGTTTATTTAAGCTTGACATTCAATGAAGGTGGAGGTTAAAGTTATGGGCTGAAAGATGAATGTAACGTATCTATTTTGAGATGTGATGAATTCATCTATTGAATCTTCTCTATACACCCAGGACTTTGTGTATTGTATATGGGTAGTAATAATGTAGGGATAGGGAAGGGACTATCTATTTATATATTATGCAGTTAATAGTTTAATGGGAATTATTTAACTGGTCCCCTATTCTCTGTTCAACCATGCAGGTCATACACACAATGCACACACACTACACAGTACACACACATTTAATGACAATGTTCATCCCTCTGTGCAGCACAAGCCCAGATGAACAGTTTGTGATTGTGAATAATGGAATAATTATTTTAATTTGATTGACAAAGGGAAATGAAATATGTCCTAATAATTATTATTGTATTGAGTTGACTATTGTTTCAAATGGTAATTTTATTCAAGAAAAATGTAATTTTACATGCCATTCCCCTCTATCCCTATCCATCCATCCATCCATCTTGCTTGTGTGAGTGTGTAACATTGTGTACAACAATAATTGCCAAGTTAGCATGTCATTTGAAGAACGTTGAACAACAACTACAAAGCCATTTTGTTAGCCAGAGAGCCATACACAGTAATTGTAGATAGTTGAAAAAGTTACGCACAGACTATTGGGTTAAACTAACTACTGTGTAACATTTAAAAACAGAGTAGAGTGGAGAGGGGAATTGATTGGGATAATTTCAAATGGTGAGAGTGAGAGAGAAAATTGGTATACGCACCCATTTCAACAATGGCGAGTGGCAAGGCAGAAAATTCTCATATGTTCATACATTGTGAACTTTGACTGATGATACTGTGGCCATTTTAAATTTTATGATTATTGAGTGCGTTTAATAAAGCTCCCTGCTGCTGTTTGTATTGCTCTTATCCTCCTCTGCTCCGTCATGACTTCACATTCACACTGAAAGAATAGCCATAAAAAAATTAAAGAGACTTACCTTACTCTGAAATAAGATGGGGAAGGTAAGGATTCAGTACAACAGAGAAGAGAGAGAAGAAAAGATATTAAATAAGATTAGGAATTTTCCAATGGGGTTCAAAATGAACTCGTCCAAAGAACGCACACACAATACTTTCTCTGTAGGCGTCGTCTTCTCAACCACAACGCAGAGCAAAAAAAGGAAACATTTACTAGTATTACCATGTTAATGATGCATCTCTTTCTCTTGTGCGTGTGTGTCTCGGTGTATGTCAGATTTTTTGAGACTAGTTGATTAAATGTGCACAAACCTTTCTGCGTTTCTTATATTCACAGATTCGAGACACTGCGAATTGTGTATTAAGCCCAACTAAATTTTTGCATAGTAAAGTGTGAGAGAAGAGAACGCACTAGTCTCAATAGGATTTTTCTTGCGAATTCAACGCTCGGTGATGAGGCAATTCTTATATATTGTGTTGTGTATCTTAATTCTTAACTGCAGGAACAGGAGAAGAAGACACACACTTTGTATTGTTGCATCTGGTATTCTATAGCTCCAAGTCATGTTGTGTCTATCCTCCCTGTCCTCTGTGTGTACTATTTGAATGGGAAAAGGAGGCTTGGGTACAAAGGGATTCGTGGTGATAATGATTTTGATCATATGTCCATTTCTTCTACTACTACTTGTTCATCTTATTATGCGTCGGTCGGGTACCATTTTATACCTTTAGGCTTCAGTCAGCCAATCTGCACCGCACCTTCAGGGAGGACAATCACACCTTCTATAAAGTAAATCCTAAATGCGATTCATAAGATGTGAATTGTACGTGTATGGAAAAAAACATTATATGAGCAAAAAAGATTAGCAGAGAGAGTGTGGACGTACATATGGAATTAAAATGCGTGTGGATGGAACAATATGTTCAAAATGAGTTGTATGTGTGAGAGAGAGAGATTGTGGGGACACTTGAGTCAAGAATATTGCATAGCAATAACTTTGAGGAGTTGCCCACTTCGTCTCTCTCTCCTTTAAAATGTGTGTGTGTGTTTAAAAACTCTGTCTCCGTGTGTGTGTGTGTGTGTAGCCATTGTTGAGAGATTTAGTGAGTCTTGTTCTCGTTCTTTTATCTAATATTTGTATATGTATACAGCGTTGAGAAGATGCATCCTATATCGTGTCTGATGTGCGAATATTCTGGCAAGAGTCTAAGACTCGTTTTAAGCCACTGATGCGACTCCTACATGTATACAAGTATTATACCGGCAATTCGCATTAAGAATGACTTTAGCGTAGGTACAGGTAGTTTTTTTTCGCATACGCACATAGACACAGTCAACATTCTCTCACTATATATCAATTCGAATGTAGTTGAGGTATGTGAATCTACGGGATTTTGGTCCGTCCATTTCCCTCTCTTTTTCTCGTGTATAGTATGTGTTGGTTGATATACAAAATGCATAGTAAATGGTTGTTGTTGGGGTAGGTATGCTATATTCATCCATCAAGTTTCGCTATATAAGTATACACCAAGCGAGAGGAATAAGAGAGAGAGACAGGCCTCCTTGTTTCTGTGTTTTTGATGTGGATAGGGAATATAATTTTATATAGACATTATTATGCTGTGGCTTGGCTGAAATTGTGTGTGTGTGTGTGGATTTTGTGTATATGCCATACTCTGTGTGTATGGGCTGGCTCACTTTCCAGTTGAGATAGAAAGCTCGCGGTGGTAACAAGTTGGAAGTTGTGTACTGTGTGTGTTGTCTTTTTAAGCTGAAAATTCATCAAAAGTGTGTGTGTCTGTCACATACAGGAGAGATACATACATATTGGCTGGTTTTTGCAAGAGTGCCAACCACTCGTCAGTCTTGATTAGGAGAATCCGAATCCACTTAAAAAAAGAGTAGAGAGAGAGGAATTGGGTTTTAACTATTTTGAGAACAACTTTTACGACCGATATATAATATTATATTGTGCACAGACAGTTTTTAAAAATAAAACGAACGAGAGGTTGACAATTACAGGTGTCTTACTTCTACCACTACTATTTGCAAGAAGGGGAAAAGTGTGACAGAAGACAGTGGAAGTGAGAGGAGTATAGTGACAGACATATTATTTAACTAAAGATTGGAACAGTTACACTTTACTACTATTGTGTGTCGTCAAACTGTCTGGTTTGGACTGCATGAGTGTTGGGTGAAAATGAAATTTTGAGAGACAATTCCACAATGCTCGTTGAGTGTTTAGTGGCATTCCCATGGTTCCTTCTACTTCTCTATTTGCTCTTCGTACTGGTTTTAGTGTAGTGACAGACATGATGACTTAGCTTGTGTATGTGGTGTGAAAAATAAGAGATGATTGGCCTGAATTACAAGTTTTTCTAATTTGGACTGTTTTTATGAACATATATTTGTCATTTTTTGTGTACTGCTCCTCCTATAAGCAGAATCACTGGTGGTAAGATTGTTGACACAAAAAATAATTATTTAATATTTGTGTGTGTGGTTCATCAACAACAAATGTGTGCTCAAATCAAATTGAGATATATTTTATTTATTTTTTGTAATTTTTGGGATACAAATTCAAAAGGGATATTATGATGAGGGATAATGAAGGACCCCTTTTTTATTATGCAGATGACATGGATAGTCGTCAGACTAGAATTATTGGTTAATATTGTGTTTAGGAAGAAATATTTATTGAATAAATATTTGATCAGTGTCCTCATACTGCATTGTGTGTGGCAATCACACACACGACGACGCATGATATTACAGTTGGACACTGACTTTTTGATTCCGGAATGTCGTCAACTGTACACACATGTCCACAACATCAGACGACATCATTGTTGATTGTGTATTCATGATTGACATGATTGAGTTATGGGTGATTGGTCAAGTATTAAAAAGTTATGTGGAGGAGTTTTTGAATCATGATATATTTTTTTGTATTATCTCTGGTCTGTTTGTCTGTCTGTGGATTGGAATCATGATTTGATTTGATGTTGGATTTGATGTGTCAGGTGTAATACAGGATTGTTGATGAAAAACGCACACAATTATTTATTCTAAATATTTTTTTATCGTTTAACTCGACTCACGATCACTGAAAGTTTGTGATAATGAAGAGTTGAGTCTGTACGGTAGAATATTGAGAGTTTTGCAATGAACACACGATGATGATACTGTCGATTTAATAAATATACATTGTATATTGTTTTGTACGGATTTTAAATGGGATAATATGATTTATGAATATACATGTAATGTCATGGATGTGTGTGTGTGTGTACAGTGTACACTGTACACTAGTAGAAAAGAGAGGGAGAGAGAATATGACTCCAACGTCCTTGCCACTTTGTCTACCCCAACTTGTTGTCAAGGGCTGTGTGTTTGTGTGTGTGCTATTAACATTAAAGATGATTATGTATCACTCTTTTTCTTTATAATGGAGAAAGATGTGCTATTTACATATGTATAGCCTCTAAAGATGCATAGGGGTATGAAATGGCGTGATGACATATTATTCCTTGCATGTTGAACACATGCAAAAATGGAGATGAGGATGATAATGTGGATAGGAGGAAAAAGTTGAAGTTATTCTGTTATAAATAATTTTTTAAATAAATTCATCCTCTTATATAGTTGCTTGGTTACAGCAGTTGATTGAGAGAGACAAAGATTAGAGGACATCTCCTTGTACTTTACACTGGGATGGGATGAAGGGGTAGGTCAGGATCCGGAATTTTTTAAAAACAGAGAAAGGACAATATACGATAGTTTGATTTATATGCAGTACATATGTGTTAATAATTATTTAACACACTTCAGCCTCACCGGGCATAATTAAGATGAAGGGAATATTACAGAATTTTTTTTATAAAAAATATCTCATTTTTTCCAGTCTAGTCTACTTTCCCTCTAATTTTTGCAGATTATAATGGCTATGAATTTTTACATAAAAATTAGAGAGGGCAGGGAGAAGAAAAGTTTTTGCAAAATGGCAGACTGCAACTTTAAAAAGGAGAAGGGGTAATCATAATGGGGATATAATTTTGAAAAATGATAAATTATATGCATGTTGACGTTGGAGAAGAACCAGAAGAAGACATGGTTGGTTGCGTGGGTACAATTTTTTTGTACTAGCAGCTGGACCTGGCTGTACATTAGTTACTAGTTGTTCCCTTGCAACTTACAATGTATGTGGTGAGGAAATTTGAGCGTATTAACAAGAAGATGAGAAAAAAGTATTGTAATAAATAAGATAATGGAGAGGAGAGAGAGGGAAAGAGGAGGATAAGATGCACTAGTATGCATCTTGTTGCATGATTTAAGTTGGGCTGTTGTTGTAATATGGGATGTAGTGTGAGTCATGTAATTTGGATTGTGCATGCAATCCTTTTTCCTCCTCCTCCTTGGTGTAACTCTGTGTTCAAATGCCCGATGAAGATTACCCATCATCATCATTGTGTGATGTAGTATGTACAGCTACCACCAAAAAGTTTTCCCAAGACAAGAGAGAGAGAAGAATCTGGAGTCTTAGTTGGCCATCATCATATCATGATGTATAGCATGTGACTGGAATATTTTTTTCATTATCAATTCTGCAAAAGTTTGAGTGGATGTGGTATCCAGAGAGAGAGTGAGAGTGAAGTAGACTTTGATCAGTGCATTAGCAAGTTTCCTTTTGATTTTTTTGGCATGCTATTTATTTTGTTGAGATGAAAACGTCATTTCAAATGGTGGAAAGGAATGACGGAGAGAGAGAGGAAAACAATTGGCAATTTCACACTTTGAGACTGACGCTTGAAAGTCTGAGAGATAGAAAGCAGGCGGAGATGAAATGAGTATAATTACCCATTTGAATAATCCTTGGATAGGATTACGTGTGCATGGAAAGATTTGAGAAAGGGAGAGGTTAAAGACTCATTTGGTTCAAATTATACATTTTTGTATTGACTCCAGAGATTGATTTTTTTAGAAAAAGAAATGAAGTATTTTTAGTAACAAATGCAGTCAACATATGTTTTCTTAGAAGTAGAAGTGCAGTGTGGTGTGTAATTTATTTATTTGTGCAAAATTTATTCTTCTTAAATTTAGATGGGGGAAGAATGCAAAGTGTAGTAACGGGTTACAAGTAAAAATCCGGACAAAATTCAATTGCCCGACAAACGTGTATACGTGAATATTATTTCACGAGTGTTACATTCTTAGAAAGCCCATTTCATCAGCTTTCTGGAATGGTAACCCACATGACCCTATGTTTGACCCTTGGTGACTGAGGCTCATTGGAACAACACGGTCTCAAAAACCCCTTTGTACGCTCCTATTTTTTCAAAAAATTCTTGGGAAAATATGGTCACAGAAAAATACTTGTGCCAAATTCATAGACTTAAATTTTTAGTAATAGTCTACAGTATGTTTACCATGAATTCTGATCCTAATTAGGGACAAAGGGCAACTAAGGGGAGCTGACCTTAGGAAATCTGCCAAAATTAGCTACAAGGGGGCTGTAGAATGGGGTGGGACAAAAAAAATCTTCTAATTCATTCACAAATAGTTTCTACAACTTATTTGGACAATATTCAGCCCTTCTGGGTAAAAATCCACGCTCAGAAACCATCACAGTTCACAATACAAGAGTCGAAGCTGCGTCGTGAACCAACTTTGCAAAAATAACACATTTCCGAAAATCAAGAACTGCAATAACTTTAATATGTGTTGTCCAATGTGCTCATCCTTACTAAGCTAGCTTCACCACATTAGTATAAATATTTTTAGGTTAATGTTTACAGGTAAAGCTATATGTCCGAGATGTAAAAAATAGCCGTACAACGGGGGTTTGGCGATTATTTTGTTCCAATGGGCCTCAGTGACCAAGGGTCAAGCATAGGGTCATATGAGTTATCATTCCGGAAACCTGATGAAATGGGCTTTCCAGGAAGGTAATATTCGAGAAATTCTATGCACGGATGCGGGTTTGTCGCGCAATTGAATTTTGTCCGGATTTTTACTTGTAACCCGTTAGTAAGTACAAATTGAATGTAAATCCGTTTTTTCAGTACCTATTCCAGAGCTACTGTACATAAAATTTTGGAGACTTGAGCTTACA
>WJFB01003834.1:0-11803 GCA_009870185.1 Pygmarrhopalites habei | reverse complement strand
TGTTCCTGGAGAATTTTTTTCTTAGTCCTTTACTGTACAAAGTTAATGGAAGTACAACTACTTCAATAATTTTAAGCTGTAATTTCTAATTGTAAAACGTAGGCAGTAAGAATGAAATGAGAGAACATTTTCTATGACAATCCTCAACACCATTGCAGATAGGTTATTTTGCATTTAGCAATTGTGTCAGATAGGTTACTTTGCATTTAGACTGCGATGTAGATAGGATATTTTGCCATTAAGCCAACGATACACAGAGTAGGTACATCGCTACTCTTTGAAAGCATAAATCTTTTTAAAATCATTAGTCACCGTTAAATAATTGTCAAATAAAATGAGTGAGTTCCTGATTGCTGCGGATGGTCAGCACCATGAAAACAAGTGTCCTGTCCAGGATTGTCCTCGTTTCTTCAGCACTCGTAAAGAATTATGTATACATGTTGACATTCACAAACTACATGTTTGTGAATATTGTGAAGACATAAAACCATTTCAAACACGGGAAGGATATGATCGTCATCGACAGAAGAACCACAAGCCGGATATAGGGCTTATTGATCTTGTAACTCTTGATTCGTAAGTTTATTTTGTTACTTAATTGCTATTCATTATGACAAAAAATACCAAAAGCTCACACTTAGAAATTCTAAGTAAGAATACTGGTACTCAGACTAATCCTATATAAACATTTTCCCTTTGCAGAGATGACGAATTTATACCACCACAAGTGAGCAATGAACAAGTGTCACGAGAACCAACTTTTATAAAAGTTGAAAAGCCCAATGTAATTCCTAATGTTGGGGACAATCAAAATGTAGAGGTAGAAGAAGAAGAAAGTAACTCTGGTGCTGTAGAAAAACAAAATAAACAAATTCGTGATAGTGATGAACAAGTCATACAAGGTGATGGTCGTCGTAAAGGATGGAAGTGTGAAAAGTGTGGTCAAAAATTTCGTGGGTCATCAACTCCACTTAGTCATCAGAAATTTTGTCTAGGATCCAAATCTCAGGATGAGGATGATAATTTATCCGAGGTCTCGGTTGGGACTGTCAAAGCTCGTACTGGCAGCAGCAGTAATAATAATGACAATATTCTCTCTTCTAAGAATAATGATGCAAGGTAATTTCAATATATTTATCACGTTATTAGCTGGTTATCCACACTGTCACACGTTACAAAATTCTCATGTAATTATTTTTGTGACTAATTTTACAGGCCTACTTCGAATCTCAATAGTAATAGGAAAAGGAGCCACGGAAGTGAGGATAATAAGAAAAAGACTTCAAATAAAAGATCCCGTGATGAAGATAAAGTTGTGTCAACTAATACTACTCCTGTGAAACCACCCCACTCAACAGTAGATCGACACTCACCGTACGTATTTTACTTATTACTTAGTTATTTACTTCAGTTAATCTCTCTCACATTATATGAGACAATTTAAACTATTGTACATGTATTGACTTTTATTTTGTCCTACAGTCCACGTAGTGAACCCAACAATAATCGTCCTGTTCAACGATCGTCTCCTCGTAAACAAGTCAAGCGAAAAGTTGCAAAAGTTCAACCTGCACAACGACAGACTGACACTGAATTAGAAGATGACGGTGTGGACAGGAAATGTCAAGAATGTGGAAGGAAAGACTTTTCTACGGACAAGGACTTGGCTACTCACCTTCTGAGTCACAACAAAGAAAAGTGCAAAGGAGGTAGTGAAACCCAGACAAATATTTCAAATTCACTTGCACACAAATGTCCGTTATGTCAGGATACTTTTGTTGTAAAAGCAGACCTCTGTCTACATATAAAAACACACAAGGAAGGGAAGTATCCCTGTCCCGATGAGTGTGGGGAAATATTTGACAGACCATTTGATCTTTATATTCATATACGATGGCATGAGGAGAATTCAGATCCACCACAACCAGAAACTGCCGCTCCAGCACCAAACACCCGAAATTATCAACGTACTGAAGAATGGATTTTGTCAATAGAGAAATTTCGACATCTCTTCACTCACCCAAATTCCCCTGAAAATGATGTTATTTCAAATCCTAATTCTTCTGTTACAGGGCGGAAAAAGAAGCAGAAGCATAGTGTAGCAGAGGAGGATCGAACAGTCGGTTGCAGAGAAGAAGGATGTACAGCCACTTTTCCAAATGTACATGTACTCAAAGAACATCGAGTGAGTGAGCATCCAAACAGTACAATTATCCATTGTGACTACCCAGAATGCGATATTCCATTTAACTCGCAGAAAAAAATTAAGGAACATAAAAAAAAAGCTCATGGTATTGAATAATAAGTCAAATAAGTGTATGTATTTTTACATCCATTCAGCCATAATATCAAACTGCCGTAACTTTTTTTTACAAATACGCTGACTATTCTTAGAATATATTACATTTAATAACGGAGCTTACCACTGATAAGTTACCACCATTTTGTACAAACCAAAAAAAACAAATAACGAATATTATTTGTAGTATTTTTGAATTTCAAATGGTAACTATGAATCTGTAATACTGTGTGTGTCATGTTATTTTTGAAGAGTAGACAAGCGTATAGTTTTTACTCATTCTTTGTATGTAAGCATTTACAAATTTGAAAGAACCTCAACAGAATCGCTATATTATATACTTACGTACCTTTATTACGAAGAGATAAAGAAATATTTTTTTATAATATATAACAAATGCTACGTATTTTGTATGTTATGGAAAGATTATCAGAAGATCTATGAATTGTTTTCAACTGGTTGCAATTTGTGTACCACTAATACCTGTACAAGTCAATTATTATGTTTTACGGGAAACTGTTTTCTAATTTTATTTTTTACACTGTGTAATTATGTTGTAATAATTTTTGAAAATTTACTTTAAATCGTGGTATGAATAGGAATAGTTTCCAAAGTACAATAAAATCAGCTACCATTAAAATCATCAATAAAAAAGAACTAACATTGCAATGATTATTTACTCCCTGGTCGATGATTGAATGATTTTTCTTTTTGCGTATAAAATCATATATTTTCCTTCATATGAATGTGTTCGTAGTTCGACCGACACACAGCCCATCTTAACTAACATATTTCCTTAATTGAATAAACTTTCTCTTAATTACTTTCGGGGGCTAAATGCGTCACAAATTTCCGTGAAACGTCACCACCATCATGAAGTACAATGTATGTGTGGCCTGATTGTCTTGTGACATTTTCCTCATTTTATTTAATGTTCATCTTAAAATGAGGTTAAGAACGGTCTCCATGCTGTTTCTCCTGTCCAAAAAAACTCATCTCCATATCTTTTGTGGAGGATAATAATATCATCTTGAGTGTACCTACAATACCTTTCCTCCCAGTACATGCAATCATCTACCTACATGAAATTAATTTCGAGATCCTGTCCCTCTACACACACACACACAAACACACCCGCGAATGTAATACACACACCTTTCTCCTAATCTGCATTCAGTCAGACCATTTTAGTCGTGTGGACTGTAGTAAATAAAATAAAATTGAAAATTGATTGAGACAGAAAGAGGGGAGGTAGATGAGAAAGAGAGGGAGATGAATATGGATCAAGAAATTAATTAGATTTTATCCACAGGATGAGGTAAAGTGAGAAATAAGGTAGTTCCCTCGGAACACACTCCCCGCTTAGACGACAGTACCAAAAGATCTGGAAAAATTCTTCCGGTTTACTCTCTCTCACAATCACAATTTTTTAATCACTCAACTGTGATGACGTGCCTACCATCAAAGCAACGAGATGGGCAATGACACACACACGGTGTACATTGTAATCAAGTTTTTTTGCCCTCCATGGGTCCTCTCAGCCCACAATGCACCCACAATGTTTATTAATTAAAAATTAAATTTGAACAGATTTTCTCGGAATATAAAAGCATCTTTGTCATCCTATTCTTCCTCAGTCTACCAAAAGTAGTTTCTCTTCCAACATAGACACAGTGAGTACTTGCATACTTGTTGTTTTCTCAGTTTTCCCCACAACTTTCACTCTCAACTTTCACTCTCCTGAAGAAACTTACAAATCAGTATTATTTCCTGGAAATAAAGTTCTAAATTACAATTTTACTTTGTGTACTTTCCTTTTGAATTGTTTGTGTGTGTAGATTTCTCAAGAACCCTCAGCCGAATGGATGAGTGAATAGACACACCCCATAACAATAACAACAACAATTTGTGACTGACTTGAAAGAACTATGCTATTCAACCCGAGCAAGTTTTTTATGTTGATGCTTTTTGCATCAACCAGTTTCATGCTCACACTGGCTGGGTCATACCAACTGATTGACCCACAGGAACTTCTTCGAAATTCAGATGATTTGTGGCATGACTCCATGGAGGTTCCGGACAACCGTGTGTCATACTCTCCCATACCAAAAGTAAGTACTGGTCAAAATAGTCTAAAATTAATATCATATACAATAATAACAAAAGATTTACAGTCAAAGCTTCAGGAAATTCAACAGAGAGTAGGGTGGCGACAGAGTGAGGCAGCAGAGAATGTCAAAAAATGGCTCAATAACCATGTCAAGTCGAACAATCTGTTGGATTCTGAAATTTTTGGAGGAAGTGGTCACCAATTGCAGGCTAAGAGGAATGGAGCTGGATACATGTGTCATTTTAAGGTAACAAGTGTTTTAAATGTACTGCTCAAGTTGACAAAAAAAATGTTTGGTATTTTATGCTAAACCCTTTTGTCCCTTGATTCCAGTTGTGTCAACAAAACTTAGCCAACTCTGGGAAGCGTCGATGGAACCCTGCCTCTTACGATTGACGCTACTATTCTAAAGTCAACAACAAAGACTCTCTTCTACGTAAGTATCTCTCAAAAGAGTTTGGGACATCAAAATAATTTAATTTAGTTGAGTAAACTCCCCTGTCACTAAAACACACTCTGTACGTAGTCAAATCTCTAGTCATTTTTCCAATACCAAATAAAAACATCAAAAAAAAGAAAAGAAAAATAATTTTTGATTCGTATTATTATGTTGTCACATTTGAAAAGTTACTTAACACACACTCACACACAAGAAGACAAATCCCACCAGGATTTTGCTATGAAAATGTAAAAAGGTATACTGTAATATCATATCATGTTGAAAATAAATGAATAAAATAACAGTAGTTGATAATTAAATATATTATTCGGATTCTGTCCCTACGCGTCCATGTCATCATAGAGTTGTCATATTAAAGAAGTGTATTATTTTTATTGTTGATATTCGTAAAAGAAACAACAATGAATTCGCATTAGCACGACAAGAAGACAAGCATGAAAAAGAGTGAAGAAAAAAATGACCTTGGCTCAGAACAGCATGAAAAATGCAGCTCAATTCGTTAATACCAACAGGGGATATAAATTAATATAAATTAAATTAAATGCTTATATTATATCTTCACCAACTTTATATTGTACGATGAATTATAGTCTGCAGTCAAGACTCTACACAGATATAGGTAAAAGATGTTGAGACATTACGTGATTACGTTATTCAACTCGAGCTCAAGTCTTTGGTCTTTCTTATACAAATGTATTTCCTACACATTCATGATAAACAAATTGCAAAGAATCGCAAAATATTTAACAAAATAACCATATGTTAAATACGTGGGTGATATACTGGACAACATTTTTCTTCTATAATTCGTTTTAGAGTTTCTACAGCAAAATGTTCCCAGAAGATGTACGTTGCCTTAATTTATTTCCTAAAGTTGTATACAAATTGTATAATATAATATGACGTAGATTCCATTTACACTTGGACATCCACCATGCATTTGACCATGACAATGACAATAGAGCGTGTGTGACCTTGCCAGAGAGCTTCTCTGTTATCAGTCGCTAGAAGAGACTCTTAATGCACGACAACTATCTGTATAATATGATAACCAAAATTATGCCAAAGATTTTCCCTTTCATAGCATTACATAGATACATGTACAAAAAAGTATCCTCTCCCTCATCCCTGTCTCCCAACATTATATCACATTTAATTGAATTTCTCATATATTTTGGTTGGACTGGTCCCTCGTTGGTGCAGTCTCCTCCATCATAGTGAGACGGAATTTACTGTCCTCAGTTGTGTAGTGTAATTATTTAACAATGATTGAGCTAATACTGTACGTCCTAGTGTCCCTCATAGCCGCCTTCATAGTTGGGCTAATTCTGTTTGCCAGGTGGAATTATGGGAAATTGGAGAAGATGGGTATTCCCGTGGTCAAACCCAGTTTCATGCTCGGATCCGAACCAGACATGCACAGGTAGGTACTGATTAGTTAGTACATTACTTCTAGTATCAGGTTCTCAATGAGTGAATGTTTAATTTCGATTTCCAGTGTTGTTCATCATGAGCAAGATTTACGGCGAATGAAGAAATATGGACGTTACTGGGGGGTATGTTATCTCAAATACATTGATTGCAACTAACTGGACAGATTTATGTGTGGAAGTTATTTTTCAAAAATTGATTTCTGAGCAACCCCGTATTTTGTACACAGTACTATGAGGGAAGGGCCCATCATGTATATGTTGCTGATCCAGAATTGGCTCGACTTATTCTCGTCAAGGATTTCGACCATTTTCATGACCGTCGTAGTTTGGATTTTGGTCATGAACTGATCAATGAAATGCTCGATGTTCTTCCAGGTTAGCCTAAATTGTAAATTGTAACACTTAAAATAGAATACAAGTCATATAAAACATTCCTTTATTGGTTTCATAGGAGAGAAATGGCGAACAGTGAGGACGGCTCTGACCCCAGCATTGACTACTGGAAAAATCCGAATGATGAGTGAGAAGATCAAGGAGGCTGTACAAGACTGTGTGAATCACATCAGTGGTCAAACTGAGACCAAAAAACTGATAAACATGAAACAGTAAGGACACATTGATTCCTGGAAGTTCCAGGCTGGAACACTCCTATGAATTTGACACGAGAATAAAATGAAAGTTAATTTTTGCTTAAAGAGTGTACACGGCCTTGACCACTGACGTAATTGCCCGATGTGCATTTGGAACGAAAGTGAGTGCAATCAATGACCCAGACAATGTCTTTGTCAGAATGGTCTCAAAGCTGAATCTTGACACTGATGATCCCAACTTTCTATTTGCTTGGGTTGGTGAGTCAAAAAAAATGTTTAAATAATTATTTTAAATTGTAACTTACAATTTGTAAGTTTAAAATTTAATTTAAAAGTAATTTAAAAATTGACATTTTACTTTTCTGTTCCCAGCCACATTCCCAATCCTCTCAAAAGCTATTCCATTCATACCCCCAGAAGCTTTAAACTTTTTCGGAAAAGTTCTTGGGAACATCATGGCTGAACGAAGAAAGAACAATATCCAGCAGAATGACTTGGTTGATTTTTTCAATGAATTGATTGACAGAACTCCAACAGAGGAATTCAAAGCACTTGGGATCACAGAAACGACCGTCATGTGTCAAGCCGTTCTATTTCTATTTGCTGGGTAATTCCATAATTAGGGCCGAAAAAAATCTGCTTTTTTTTGCGCAAAAATCTGCTGCGAGCTTCAAAAATTCTGCTTTTTTCTGCTTTCAGCAAAAACGTGTTTTTTAACAGCAAGAATTTTGCAAAAGTACTGAAAAAACCTGAAAATTAGAAAAATCACTGAAAATACCTAGAAAATCAGAAAAAAGCACTGAAAATACCAAGAAAATTACTGAAAATCTTAGAAAATACACCAAATACTACACAAAAAATCGCATTTTTGAAAAAAAGGCAAATTCTGCTTGATTTCTGCTTTTCTTCAAAAATTCTGCTTTTTCTGCTTTATTTTTTTCCATATTTTCAATGTACAGGTCATCAAACTGCCATTTGACCCAGCAAAAAGTAGTGTAAAATGAATATTTAACTTTTCTGCTTTTTTTCGGCCCTATCCATAATTCATCAGTCGTCGTTAAATAACTATTTCTAATTAATTTTTGAAATTCTTGTTGTAGATTTGACACGACGGCCACAACCCTCACAATGTTGACCTACAGACTGGCCACGAATCCGGACAAACAAAAAAAACTGATTGAAGAGTTGGACACTGTGTACACAAGGAATAATGGAAAGATCGACCACGACACTTTGGCTGACCTGCCCTACATGGCTGCATGTATCAACGAGAGTCTCAGGATGTGTGCACCACTCATTCGTGTTGAACGGATGTGCATGAAGGTTAATCTCATTTAAACTTATATTTTTAGTTGGTTTTAAACGTTGATTTTTAGTGAGATGTAAAGGTGTCAGAATTTACTACACAAAATATGTAAAAATTGTGTAGGACTGGAAACATGAAGAATCTGGACTGTCCATCAACAAGGGGACCGTAGTCCAAGTATCCAACTGGGGTATCAATTACAATGAAAATTACTGGCCCGACCCAGACAAATTTGAGCCCGAACGTTTCCTGGACAAGGAGAATCTAAACCCTTACGCCTTCATGAGTTTTGGACAAGGTCCTAGAAATTGTCCAGGTTCTCGATTCGCCAAGGAAGAATTGAATTTGGCCCTTGCAATGATTTTGAAGGACTTTTACTTTGAAGAAGCTCTAGAAACCAAAATCCAGTTCAAAGCTGGTAGAACATTTTTGGTCCAATACCAACCTGTCATGATTAATGTTGTACGTCGGAAAAAGCAGATGACATAATCAATGTAAACTTCTTTTTTTCTTGCCATCTTCTAGATTGGAATAAAATGTGAATGTCTTTTGAAAAGACTTTTCTATTCAAGTCAGTAAAGCCTAAACTTTCCACTCCCATTTTAATGATCATTCCGCAATCTAAAAATTCTAGTCAACTGTCAATTCTTGGTTCCTACACAACAACAACCAATTACAATTTGATATCCTCGTGTATGACTATGATAGAAAATTTTACCTACACACTTGTGTGAGTGTTGAAATATAGAATTTTATTTTCTTAACTCCACAATACTTACATACATGTATGTATTGGTTGTGTCCATATAAAAAAAATTCACGGTATTAGTTAAACCACTTTTTGCCAGTCTTGGGACGAATAGTCTTCACCTTGTTATCTTTCTGGTATTTGGAAATTAATTTGTCAACATTATCTGTCCTATCCTGACCCGTGTCCTTTTTTCTTGTTTTAGGCTCACGCATCCTCCTATCTTGCTTGGCCTTATTCTTCTTGGATGGTTTTAAACTTTTACGTGTAATTTTCCCTTTGGCCTTGAAGCTTGGTAAATTTGTGATACCTTCTTTAGCTGTCAATCCACTAAATTCGTCAATAGTACTTTCGATGTCACGATGTCGTCTCTTCTTCTTTGTTGGTGGAGCACCATCTTCATCTTCTTCATTTTCTTGTTGTTCTTCGACAGGTACTTTAGTAGCTTCTTCACTCTTTTGTTGCCTTTTTAGTTTTCGCTTCATCTTTTTACTAAGCTTGACATCGCCCTCCTGTTCAGTACTGTCCGCGGCTGTTGTCTTATCTTCAATACTTTTAGCTTGAGACAATGGATTTTTTTCTATACTCTTCTCTAACCTCCTTTCCCTGGCTATGACTGCTTTACGATTTTCCAATGAGAATTCAACTATTGGTCGCTAGAATCGTGTACAAAGAAAAATACAAATAAATGAGAGGAAAGTGTACAACCCAATGAGTGATTCTTTGGTTAAATTGAAAATATGAGAGCAGTGTCCACTTACCTTATTTTTTGTAAATACACTAGGATTGTTGTTAATAATTCTAAGGGCTGTAAGAGCGTGGTCATGGGTTGTGAACGAAACAAATCCATACTCCTTGGATTCACGATTGAGCGACTTGAAATTTCTCATAATCTTTGCCTATACAAAGATGTAAAATCAATTAAATACTTTAAATCCTATGATTTGCCTAAATGATCAGGGGGTGAATGAATTAAATTTACCTCAGTTACGACAGCTCCAGGTCCAGCATGTTTTAAAAATATTTTCTTGAGATTTTCATCCTTCAAAGTTGGAGGTAGATTATGTACACACAGTCTTGTGTCGGAGACAAAAACATTCAAATCTTTCAACATTTGCTTTTTAGTTTGATGAATTGAAGCTCTTTTATCCATGTCTTGAATCGATACTCCAACAGCAGCATCACTTCCAGGTCGAATGACTAATACAACAAAATGATATTTAAAATTGACAATGAAAAATAGACTTGAAGCAAAACGAGGCAGAATGGGTAAAAGAAAACATCTTACATCCTTCACGGGCCAGAAACAAATTTCGACTATCCTTCTGTGGTTGATCTTTTCCAACATTCATTTTAGATTCAAGTCTCCCCTTGGATAATGCGACAGACACGTAAAAATTTCGATCAGCAAGAGTAAATTCAGATGAATCCTCGTCATATTTAGCAAGACATTTTTCTGCACTCTCCAAATCCTAATGAAATTGTCACAGAGAATAATATTCAAAATTATTTTCCATTTTCTAGTCAATCTGTTTTGGAATTGTACTCAAAACTACTTTTAAAATATTATTACGATGAGTCACATACATTATATTTGATGAATGCAGTCCCTTTAGGATGTTCGGTAAGTTTATCTTTACAGATGAGAGCATAACGTAGTGGGCCAAAGGTTTCAAAGAATGTTTTCAATTCTTCTTCGGTTGTGTCAAAACTTAGATTTCTAATAAATAGAGTTTTTCCTTCATCAGCGTCATTTGAATTTTTCTTCCACTCGGGTTTAAATTTTACATCTTCCTCCTCCTCCTCATCGTCATCATCCTCCTCGTCTTCTTCTTCATCCAAACCACTACATAAATCATAATACAGTTCAAACCGTACACTCTACATAATTTTGAAATTAAGAGAAAGCATCACAAAATTGACTAATTCGTTGTCAATCTCATACCTGTCATCTGAATTTCTTTTCTTGGATCCCTTTTCACTCTCCTCGTCGTCATCATCATCTTCCTCTTTTACCTCCTTCTTAATTTCATCTTCAGTCTTGACTTGAACCTCGCCGGCCTGGAATTTCTCTTTCGGAATAGCCCAATCAATAGCAATAGGACGTTCTGGACACAAACAAAATAATTAAGATTGAATTCATTTACTTTCGACAACAGGGTGTCCGGTGTATTTTTTGATCGCGTTTTTTGCATATGGAGCATGTAGTACTAAGTGGATAGACCCAAAAAAAATGTTGAAAAAAAATTTATTTTCACAAGTGACGGTGGGGGCGGGGTGGGAAGTTGCATTTTTGCCAGACTTTGCCAAGTCATAGCTCGGTCATCTTATGACGAAAATGTCTGAAATTTTGGATTTAAGTTTCCACGGCTCATTCCCTCACTGGCGACTTTTTCGTTTTTTGAAAAACGGTCGGATACCGCCAAAAAAAATTGTCAAAAACCGCCCCCCTCACTTAGGGTGGTTTCAACTTGATTGGTCTGGAAACCACGTGGACTGACATAAAAAGCAATTCTAAGCACTTTTTACCTCCTTTAATTTTTTGATTTGACCCTTCCCTGGACCACTATGGTCAAAAAAGGTCATTTTGGGGACACTTTGTGGTCCATTCGTTCTCAGGTCCTATATGATGAAATAAAAATCTGAAAAAAATCATACGTATGTAAAATCATATGTACTACAATCCTGTATTTGTACTCTTTTGAAATTTTGAAAAATGTGACCTCTGGCTCATATTTACCGGAGGTCAACTTTTTCAATGACCGCTGGAGGTCACCTGTTAACATATTTTGATATGACGTCAAAGACAATATTGTTCAGAATATGTTTCTCCATCTTGTTGATTTTTTTCAGAATT
>WJFB01003833.1:0-11805 GCA_009870185.1 Pygmarrhopalites habei | reverse complement strand
ATGGAAGTTAAAAAGTTGTAAAGATAATTTTAATGAATTACTTTTCCCTAACTCGTCATTACTCCCAGTGCCTCTTGAGATAGGAATGTCATTGGTTGAATTGGCAAATCGACTTTGTCTACCACGGTTAATCAGTTTACTAGAAAGGTATGTAAGACAAAACGTTACTAAAGTATAGCGACAATTTGGTACCATCTAAATAATTTTTACTCTTTCTGCAGATTATGAGCCATAATTTTTTCTTGTTACTTTCTAGCATAATGATTAGTGATATTGCTCAAAAACAATCTCTTGGTGTGGATGTGACTGATGAGTGTATCCGCATCTTGGAAACGGCACAAGTAAACTATCTTTACACTGATTTCTACAGTCAAAGTACATTTATTTCTCTTTGCTTTATATTATAGTACATTGTCAAAATATTATTTCATAGCTTCACAATGCAGAACAGTTAGCTCAGTGGGCCCTTGTAACCATTTGTGAACACTACGATACCGTTTGTCGGAAGCATCATAAAATTTTGAAAGAACTGAGTCCAGAAAATCGACAATGGATATCGCAGGCAAGTACTTATTTGGTTACGGTTACACAAATCATTCGTAACACGTAATAACTATGTAAATGACAATATTACTTCAATTTCACAGAATCGATGGCCACCAGTCTGGTTAGTCTAAAGTCTTCCGTTGAGATTTGTAAATAGATAAAGTCGAAGCTTTAATTTTACATTGTAACAATGTAGTATAAAAATTCTTAACCTACGAAAGTATATGAATATATGCAGCTGACATGCATTTTCAACATTTTACTCACACTCACAATAACACTGTGTGATTTGTACAGGTATGTAAAAGATTTTTGACTATTATCAAAAAGCCTTAGTTGAAAGGTACAAATTGGAGCATCCAGAGGTAATTTACTCAATTTGCAGATTCTTAATGTTTAGTGTTTGACTACTGAATTGAAGAATGAATGTGAATCATTAAAAATATTTTTAATGTACTTTTATAGAAAGGAAGAAAAAGAAATAATTCTGGTTGTCTCTGCTTCTCCAGTAAATCTCGCCGACGTGGAAACGAAGTAAAGAGTAGTAGTAAAATTATAGGACTTACTTAAACTAGTACAAAAGGTCACCACTACCCCCTAAGTATGAAGAGTCGAAATCTCTTGGAAACACTCGTCGTATAATGTTTTGTAATTGTCGTTTTCACGGACCAAGACGATAAGACAACAACCTGTAATTTTTTAGCAGTCAATTAAAAAGAAATGATGAGACAAGAGTAATGTAACTTTTCTATCTGCATACTCATTTCAATAATAAAAAGATTTTACTCACGTTTAACTCCCATTGCTACACCCAAGTCCTTTCCGGTTGGCACAAAGACATAAGGTATGTGACGGTCTTCACAAAGAGCTGGCATATGACAGACAACATCAATAGGGGTAACATTTCCAGCGATGACAGCAATGCTATCAATTTACAAAAAAATTTATATCATCTTAGACCTATATGTATTTGACCATACTTTACCTATACATAGTAAAAATATTATTTCAAGTACCCTTTTTCTCCCTTGGAAATTTTTCCTTGCACAAGTTTTAAGCCGCTTCTCAAATACGTCTTCTGTTGATTAGCTAAATTATCCAATAATAATAACTTGATCAATCATATTCCCCCAAAGTTTTAAAGGTCAAAATTTAACGTAAGCATCCAAAGTTTTCCAAATATTTTAAATACCTTTCTTGATCAATTTACTAAGTTTCTTTCCCAATTTTCTGGAAGCCATGGGTTTTGAAATTACAGAAGCCCGAGCTGCCTTTTCATCATAACTCAATTTGACAGGTTCCTCAACGCTGGCATGTTCACTAGTGTCCATGATCCCAAGAACTTTAACCACAATAATAAATATTTATTTATTTAATTGTAAAGACACAGCACGTGAAAACACGTTCCGACAACAGGTTCAAAACTCTAAAAGGCACGAAATTGAAACATCGAAAAAAAATAACAATCGTCTCGGCCTCAAGGGGGACAAGGGATGGCAACCAGCCCACTAATTAAATTATTTTTAAAATAATTTTCTGAAAACAAAATTATGAATACTTAGTAATTCTTTTGTGTAAGTCTTGTACGACGAGCACAGTCTCCATTTCCTCAAGTCGAAACTCAAAGTTTTTGTTAGTACTACTACTTATAGAATCGTTCATTTTTACTCGTGTCAAGTTATTACTTTCTTAAAAATTTTTTTGAATTAACAAAATGAATTAGTTAATAGGTCATTATGCTGGGGTCTCTTGGATTGTTCCGTTTGTTCCCTTGCCCATATTATGTTGTTGGACTGTGTGAAAGGCCACATTGCTGTTTCCGTCACGTTCGTGCAGGTAAATTTATCATATTTCAAATTGTTTCTATTCAATTAAGTTTACGTGTGTCAATCTCATGGTCAGCGGAATCTGTATTTATTGACTTACTTATGATTCTTTTTAGATGTTGAGGCAGCCAGAAGAGAACAGTCCGGCTTTGAAAATAGTGAGACTGGTGACACGGAAGTGGATGAAGATGTGCCGGCTGGGAATCACCAAACACCATTCTCAAGTTTACAAAGCGATGAGAAGAAAGAAGAAGACAAGATTTTGAAAATTGGATATAATTTGAAGCGAACAAATGACAACTCGCCAACAACGAATGAACCCAGTAAACGGATAAAATTATCACAACTGTCAGGGGATAGTAGTGTTTCGTTGTCACAGAAAACTGAGGATAAAGTTAGTCTCAAAAGTGAAAAGACTGTTCATAGTCCAACAAAGAACAAAAACGATGGGGTTGACAGTGAAAAATCAAAACCTGACAGCTCTCATTCTAAGCACAAGTCTCATTCATCAAAACATTCGTCATCGTCATCATCTTCTCATCGGAGTCATGGTAGCAGTAGTAGTAATAGTAAACACAAACACGACAGATCAACTAGTAAATCATCATCAAGTAAGAGTAAAGAATCGTCTACATTAAATGACAAGAAGAAATCTGACAACAGTAAACAAAGTGTGGAATCTAGTACCTCATCTAGTAAGCACAAGTCTTCCTCTTCTTCTTCATCCTCTTCTTCTTCTAGTAGACGACGAGATAGGAGAAGATCTAGTAAGTCTAATAGTGAAAGTTCAGAAAAAAATCAAGAAGTTAGTAGCAGTGCGGCTACTAGTGATGACACTGTTGTACAAGAAAAAGACGGTAAAGAAGATGGTATTGAACTGTCCAGTACAGACTATCCTGTGTGTGTACTAGATTCCAGTTTAGTGTCAGAAGAAGTATCAAAAGATTTTTTGTATCCTTCGGACGAAGAGTCCGATGATGAATCGCAGGTAGCTTTAGAGTGTTTTCAGCTTTTTCAACAATATGAAAATGAAGGGGGTGGAAATGAATCCAATAAAAAGGTGGTGACACCACCATCCAGTAAGACTGCTCCTGATTCCCCACAACCAGTTTCTATAGAGTCATTAGTTTTGGGAAAAAAGAGAACCGCACATGCTGGTGCAGAAAAAATCACAAGTACACTGGATCCCAAAGTTAAACCAAAATCTTACGAATCCCCATCTCAACAGTTATTAAGAAGATCTGTATCCCAAACTGTCACTAGACAAGAAGAAAACGCTACTACTACTAAAATCTCGTATACTCCAGCTTCTCGTCCTCCTCCTCCTCCAGTCTTTGAAGCCCCTAGCGTTCCTTCTATTACAAATAAACGTCGAATAGCTCATGTATCAAATGCCAGTGCTCTACTTGTAAAGCCAGTTTTTAATCAATCAACAAGTACTACTCAACCAAACGTTGTTCTTGGACCTGGAGTATCTGATAAATCTACCCGGCTGACTTCATCATCATCTGGAGCAACAAAAGAGGAACAAAATGACCCAAGTCTCCATCAAACTATCAGTCAAACTGCTCAAAAGGGAGAACGTCGGCTAGCCCATCAAAAGATTGTACCGGTAAAGTTTCGTTAAATATATTATATGGCATTACCTGCTAACACGTACTTATAAATCATTTTTGTATCATAACAAGTGAATTTATATAAAATCATATTGTACATTTTGTAGACTGGTTCATCTGCTGCTCGCCCTCTCATAACCATGGACATTAGCACGAAAGTTCCAAGTGCTGTGAGACAAAAAGTTTTGGATCAGATTTATCAGGAATGTCTCAAAAAATATTCGTCTACGGAAGCCTCAGATGCAGCTAAAGAAGAGGAAAAGAATTTAATCTCTAGATGCCATTCAAAACCGGTAACAATATTTCTGTAGTACAAAAGAGTTGATTGTGAATTTTCTGGTTAAATTATTATGGCTAATGTGTATTTATTAAATATTCATAAATTATAGGTGTACATGTCAGCTGCAACTAATGTGATTACAAGGTTACGTAGAGAATTTAGAGAAGACGGAAGTATTTCATCCTCTGGTAAATCAACATATTTTTCGTTGTTTTTGTGAATATTCATTTTTGAATTTATATGCATACTCTTTCGAATACTTCATCTATGTGATCATTGTCTTTATGTAGGAGCAGAATCTAAACTGGGTACTGGTAATCTTGTATCACACCATGACATCTTGGTTGGAAAATCTTCTAACATTTCATTCCTAAATAAAAGAGCTTCTTTTAATCCTGTGGGGTCCGAACTTTATGCTCATTTAACGGGTATCAAAACATTTTGATGATCTATTTTCAATTTTTTAGAATTAACTTGTAATGTCACATGAGGGATCATGGTGTTTTATGTACAAATACTTTTTTTTGATTGTCTCAATTTAGCTTACTTGATGTCTAACACTGAATTAGTAGAGAACGGATATCCACGAAAGCATTCCGATTCATCAAAGAAGGGTATACAAAATGCATGATATTTTCATCATCATTTTATTTTGTCCTGCATTGTTTAATGGTTGTCTCTGTTTAGGGTCAGCCATAATCAAACCAAGGGACGATGCACCTCCCCCATCATCAGATGATCCATTGCGAAAAACTTGTGATAGATGTGGAAAGAATTACAACATAAGTAAAGAGAACGGATATCCAGTTGTCAAGGAACAATGCACATATCATTTCGGTCGTCGTTACAGTAAAAGAAGTAAGACAATGTCATTTTTTGCAAAAGATTTTCTAACAATTTTTGTTGGTAGACTATTGAATATACTGCTGACTAATCCTACTAACAATATATTCTTTAACGTTACAGCTAGAACAGGTAATTCAGAGCCTCGTTTTACTTGCTGTGAAGGAGATGTCCAAAGTACAGGATGTTGTACTGCTCCCTGTCATGTCTATGCTTACAAGAGTACAGACAACTACGTGTCTGCTGTCTTGAATGCTGGAGATGCTACAGTAATGGGTACAAATCCATGGGATGTGGTAGCTATTGATTGTGAAATGTTGTACACTACCAAGGGTATTGAATTGGCCAGAGCTACTTTTGTTGGTGTGAATGGAAAGATTTTGTAAGTTGGCGATTTTTTTTTGATTCGTCAGGTTCTGTAGAAATATTGTTCATTGATTTCATGTACCTACATTTGACATTTCATCATAATGTACAACAAAATTTACTTGTTCTGATACAACAAATAATGTTAATGAAGCTATTGTTTTGGTGTCTCACTTTCTAGATACGACAGTTTAGTGAAGCCTCCAAATCCAATTCTGGATTACAATACTCGTTTTAGTGGAATTACAGAAGAATTATTGAAAAACGTGAACGTAACCTTGACGGATGTGCAGATAATGATACTAGCCAATGTAAAAGAAAATTTTGCAGTTAAAGTTTACTATATAAATTCAAAAATGGGATACCTATCTGATCATGTTTTGACCATCAACTTATGACTTCATGATATCTTTGTTTTCAGATACGTCCAAACAGTATCTTAATTGGACACAGTTTAGAATCCGATTTGATTGCCTTGAAACTGGTTCATAGTTGTGTTATTGACACGTCTCTCGTGTTTCCTCATAAACGTGGTGCACCTTTCAAGAGAGCTTTACGCAATTTGTCAGCGGAGCATCTTGGGAAGATAATTCAAAATGGTGAATCTGGCCACGACAGTGCAGAAGATGCTATTTGTGCATTAAATTTGGTCCTTTGGAAAGTAAAACATGATCATGGGAAAGGTCCAGAGAAAAGTACTAAAATCAAGGGAATCTGATAAACCATGGGTGTTACGTTTATCAAGAAGTGTACCCTATGGACGGATCTGAAGTAATTTCATCGTTGTACATCGAATTGTAAAGTGCAAAAAATAATTCCTTATAATCAAACGTGAATCAAATGAATTAACTTTCTCTTCCAAAAAATCTCTTAAGCAACTAGCTAAAGTAAAACAAAAATTGGCTAGAAGTTCTACGAACAAACCACGGAAAACCTAAATTAAATACGTATAATAAATAATACATACAACTTGTATAAAATTTAAAATAATAACTGTTTTTACTACGTAGACACGACACCATCATCGTCTGCGAATCTACAATCATCCCTTCTTGAGAGGTATCCCCTACCATTATTTAGTAATTTTAGTTACTAGATATCAAAATATTGATTCTGATACTTACATATGGACATCCCAATTTTTATCGGAGGAAATTTGGGTAAAGTGAATTTGTGAGGTCATAGTGTTTCACTCTTTTCTATCTTGATATGGTGTCTTTAACATTTATTTTTCAAAACCTTAAGATTTTGAAGATATTTTCTAAAATCTAAATATATTTATGTTATAAAATGTGCGACACAACAACTATTTAGATGAATTGTGCAAAAATTATGATCAATATATGGTAGGTTCTTTTCACAAATGAGACCAACTCCTTGTATAACCCTTGTGATTGTCCTAGATTAAGTTTGATAAGATCCTGACGATGTTCACCTCTTTGATATTATTTTCATAAATTGTACATGTAATAGATTTTATTTTAGTTGAAACGAACTACGCTTGTTGTTTTTAAAAGAGGGTAGCTTCCACTTTGGGTTTCTTCCTAGATGGATCGTCCTACAGTTAAAAAAATACACTTTTCCATCTATTTATGTGCGAATTCAATATCACACAAACTGACGCAACATGTCGTGATGAACGCAAGTACAGCGCATTAGTATCAAGTCATTAATACAGTATTCTGCAATTGAATAACTTATGATTATTTATAAAATGATATTTGTACAAATCCCCATTTAACATGGTGGCGAAAAAAATAAATAAAATAAAAACCAGCACGATCATGCAGAAGGGTCCAAAAAAAAGTTTGCCAGTCGCTTTTTGAGCAATAAATAAAATAAACAGTTTATTCATCTCTTAACCAGAGTGTAATAGTTTTTGTAAACATTTTACTAAAAATGATTTATGTGCATGAATATTGTGCATCCATATTAAAACTTATACTTTGATTATCACGTGTACATATGAAGAGTCACTGTTTTCCATACAGATGATTATGATATTAATGAAATTGCGGAGTAAGACACATACTCTTGAGTTAAAAATTATTTCCTAAACTTGTAAATTACAGATTGTAGTAGTCACACGTTGTGTAGTACAAAAAAAAGAACAAGTCTCTTTCAGAAAGAGTCTTCCCACCATTATAATTCTTCCTTACTTACAATATGCGAGTAATGCTTCATTGAATTGTAATTGATACTCTACTAATTTACATCATCCCAAAATGATGATCATATCAAAAAAGTTTGAACATGTTATAGACTGAATACTTGTACTTTTTAAAAACAGTTACATACAAGTGTTAAAGATGGCATAAATATGTACTGTACTTATGAACAAACAAAACCAGAACTACTGAAAGTACCCCGGTCATCAAACCACGTTCATTTTCATCACTCAACGAATAACAGAGATATTGTTGCACCTTATAATTACCATAAAATTATTATCTTTAGCGTTTCGTGAGTTAAATACTTAAATATAGATAATCTTTCGAAATATAGTTTATCCTCTATAGATTGATATGCTTTCTATATTGATACCATAGCTGCAGATTCTTCACTCTAAGTTGCTTTTATGAATTTATAGACGACTACATCGTCCAGTTTAGCTACCTCCTTGATAAAAGTCAAAGTATGTAAGTCATTTTACAAAAATGTTTGTGCAACTTATATTATTGTTAGTACTCCCTATAGTATCTCTCATTCAATATTATCAGTACTAACATTTCAGAATAAATATAACGACGTCGAAAAATGTACTAACATGTGAAATGCATCATGATACATTCGGTACAAAATAGAAGAAATTTTTCAAGTGACAAGTTTAAACAAATTATTCTTGTCAAAAATGGCAATATTTCTGAAGTGTTTACCTAACTTGTTATCATTACGAACTATAATACTACAAAAAACAACAAGGAAAAAGTCTCGTGAAAAAATGACAGTACTTAAACTTCATTGTTCATCTAGTGAAATTAAATTATTAATGTCAATGATGAGGAGGATTTAGAATGCCTTTAAAAATATTACGATGATGAACATTGGGATGTAAAAGAAGAAGAAAAATAAGAAAAATCTATCTTAATCCTGTTCCACGTCATCCCATGAAAAATGTTTCCCTTTCTCTTCCCCCAAGTAATTATAATGGTCATAGAAATCATTATCAAGTTTTTTTAGTTCTTGGAAACGATTATGGAGTAATTGCTCCGCAAATGCATACAATTCTAAATCTAAACTATTCACTTTGCGTACCAATTCGAGCTCTTCAGGTGTAGCTGAAATGAAAAAAGGAATTGACTTTGTTTTACTTGTTCGTTTTAGTTAGTATAAAATTGGTTTCAAGATCGCTTTATCATATGACCTTGTGATGAATTTTAATTATCACACTGACAAAAGCAGAGTAATAATGACAGACAGAAAATGTCTTTAAAAAGTTATTTTTTACCTTTCACCAACGTTGCTTTTGAGTATGTATCTTCATTTTGAGTAAACGGAATTCGAAAGCGAATTTTAAAAGTCTCTTCAAATACGTATTGCGATATTCTTTGGTTTTCAGTCAGACCCACAAACGCCATAGACTCCAAATTACGCTTGGCCGATGCTAACATCACTCGATTTCTATCTTCTTCCGACATGTAGCTCTTATTGTAACACCCCACCAAAGAGAGATCACTAATCTAAAGAAACCAAATTGAATATAAAAATGGATGTCTTTGAGTTTATTATATTTCTACAGCTACTCTCATCATCATAATTATTATTACCATTCGTGTTTGCCGATTAAAGGCTAGATTGTGGGGACAATTGAGAAACTCGGCCAGTTTAACTCCTGTCCAACTTCGACCCATATAACAGGGTACAATTTCCTTTCAATATTAACAAAAAGAAATATTAATATATAATCTCAAGTCAAATCTTCTATATTTCGATGATATAAGGGTTTACGAATTAAAGTTAAAAATTACATCAGCAGTAGCTAGGCGACCGTTGCAAAAGTGGCGAGAAGCCTTCCAAGTCGCTTTTTAAATAAAAAGATTAAATGTCATTTGGATATTAATTTTCTTGGCTTATGCTTTATAGGCCAATCTTAGTTGCACAAATAAGTTACGTTAATAAAAGTACCTCCTCGTTGTACATGTCGAAATTCAGATAAGAATCGATGAATTGGATCCCGTACCATTGTCACGTAGAAATATCTGTCAATTTGTTTTAAATATTCTTCAAAAACTGAGTCTTACAGTTATTTTTGTGAAACAAAAATACTAATACACTTACCTTCTCTTCACTGGACAACCATGCACTCGATCCAGCTCAGAATCCACACATGATGTCAACTCTGTGTAATCTGCATGCAGACCACAGGCCCAGCCTGTAGAAAAACGACTGAAAAGCCACGGTTCAGTGTTTTGAGTATTTCCACCTCCTCCTGATGCTGATGACGAGTCCTCAGAAGGATTTTCTGAGTAGGCAAATTCATCACAATTGTTAATAACACACTTCATATGCAGCTTAAACTTGTTGCATGAATTATTTCAGAAAAATTTGAAGACGACATACTTTTACCACCATCCTTATTCGTATTTGTTGCTGTCAAACTTGGACGAGGACATTTACATCTTTTTCTTCGTTTCCAACAAACACAAGGCTGTTCAGTTTGAAGATTAAACTGAAGATCTTGTACGATATGTTTCTCAAATGAAGTACCTCCTGTTTTTTGTATATGTAGGATCACGATAACATCCGCCCAACTAGCGTTGAAGACAATGCTGTGTAACACAAAAATTATTTTACAAAATTAGACATATCATTAATATATCATCAGTTGTCGCACAGACAAATATGAGCTGAAAGAATATTAATAGCAAGTTACTAACTTGGATTGTCTGATAACACGATACGATATTAATCCCGGAATGGCAACAATTTCAGATCCAATATTTCGATTATGTTTCATAATAATGTGAGGGGAAGAACGAATTGATGGAGGCAGAGTATGGACCTTGATTGTGTCCGGTGAGGGAAGTGGTACACTCGGTAAATTATGCCAGGGTAGTAAATATAATAAAAAGATTGTGGCAGCACCGAGAACAAATAATTCTACCGATCTGGTCTTGCCCGAAAAAAACTGCATGGTAATCACCTTTATCACTTGGTTTACCTGGACATGATGTCTCCTATCATGTCAAAGGCAATTCAACGATACTTGACTAACTTCATTTCAGTCGCATGTGAGTGCATTAAATCGGACCAACATTGAGACACTGAAAATTAATAAAAGAGTGTCATAAATTGTACTCTCCATTTTCAATTTTTTATGTCAACATTATTTTTGTAAATAAACAACATTTTTCAAGTAAATAATTCAAACACATCAAATACAGCCAGGAACAATTTTTTTTGAAATAAAACTATTCAACTAACTAACTTGAAACTTACCATCTCCTTTGTTGTGACACGCAAGTGAACACCTTCGCCTTCTCCAGTCAACTTTTTTATTCGAAAACTGAATTTCAATCAAAGACCATTGAAGAGTTAGACAAAAAATTTTGGAGTCTTTCTACACAGTAGAATATAACCTGAGGAGTAGATTTCCTTGAAAGATAATCCGTGCACACAAAAACAGACTTTGAACCTGGCAAAAAAAATTCTGAAAACATCTTTCTGTCTGAGTTAAATACTTTATTAATTTCCAAGCAATACTCAAAATTGTCATACATATACACGAATTCTGAAGATGAAGAAGTTTCAACCAATACTTGGTAAGTCTATAAACATTATTGATCTAAAGTACTTATGCTGTAAATATGATACACTTCACAAGTAATTTACAAGTGAACTTGAACTTTATACTTTCTCTCTTTTAGGTATAGTAAAGCAGTCATAGAAATCAGAGTTTCTCCAAAGTCGTTCAGCAGCAAAAAGAAATGTGTGTGTTGTGTCCGAATTACCTGAAAGTTATGCCATGCTTAGGTAGGTAAATATATTTCAAAAAAGAACATTTTGTAATACTCGTAGTTCCAAATGGTTAGAAATTCTAATCATTTGAAAATTTTAGGAAAACATGCCGTGATTTTGCTGACAATGAGTTGAAGCCTTTAGCACCAAAGACTGACAAGGTAATTCTGTTTTTCAAAGTAAAAAAGGTTCATTTTTGAAAAAGTAAGGAACATTCAATGAAATTTCCCGTTGTAACATTTGTTTATTTTCCCAGGAGCATTTATTCCCTGCAGAAATGATCAAGAAAATGGGAGATTTAGGATTAATGGGAATTCAGGTGAGTTAATTTTCTTTATTAAAAGAAAGCACATATTATGTATTATGTATA
>WJFB01003832.1:0-11806 GCA_009870185.1 Pygmarrhopalites habei | reverse complement strand
AAGTGCCCGGAACTTTACCGCTTCTCACCACCGACCTCGTCGGCGAGTGTCCAAAAATTAATCCTCCTACTTATCCTACTCATGGAGAATGAAAAATTTGGTTTTCGAAAATTATACAATCAAATATCAGTTCCTTTTTGAAGAAAATATTTCCACTGATAATTTCAAATATAGGACAAATCGGTTCTGCCCACCAAAAGGGTCTTCGGAAAGCACAAACATTGACTTTTGTAATTAAGTAAGTTCGTAACAATTTGTTATTAATATTCACCTGATTTTCCAATATCTCAGTGTATTTCATTCACATTTTTAATAAAAAGCACTGCTAAAAATAATTACAGCGAAAAAAAGCCTCACTCCATTTTCTGCCAAGCATTACATTGACAAAGAGTGGTTCTCCCTCGAATGATATTGGAATGAAATGTTGGACATGCATCACAGAAATATACAATACTAGCATTGTACAGTTCTGTGACATGCATCGTCATTCGTCAAGTAAATAAAAGAAATTTTTTTTTGCATAATTGAAAAAAAGAAGAGTACCTACTGGATTTTTCAACCGCATAAATAAGTAAATGGAAGGTGAGGGAGAGGACACGAAGACATATAATTCAAATTAATTCTGAAATAATAGTGTACAAGATGAATGTTTATTACAACCAAATAGCATTATGTAAGGTTGAGGCAGGGTGGTGTGTGTGTGTATTGTAAAAGGGGATAAAAAATGATAATTGGGAATGGGGTAGAGAGAAATGAGATCGAGGTTTTGGTTTATAGATCATGAGTGACCTGTGGCCTCACCAAATTACATGTTAAAAAGAGTGGTACACGAGACACGACAATGCAAAATGAAGGGGGAAACACTTTGCCCACACTTTGTGTACTTAACGTATATTATTTTATTGCCAATCTCTCATTCTTTTATGCTGAGGATGAGGAGGATCATTGCTCATTGAACGACCTCCAATCTCCAACTTGTCTCCAAATATACTGAAGGTACAGATGGTAGGCCGTAATTAAAAATGGCTTTAAATAGTGTTTAAATGGTGGATTGTAAGAGTATGTAAGTCCATATAGTAATATGTACAAAGTAGGATGTTTATGAAGAGAGAGTGAATGAAAAAACGGATGGAGTAGCTGTAAGTTGAAGCTTCTTGGTTTTATGCCCATCATAATATGATGCTCATCCTTGTATGAACTGTCTGACATCATAAATAAGTACATAACAAGAAGTGAAGAGAAGAATTATATTGCATGGAGGTAGGGACATGAAAACATATGATCTCCCCCATCTTCTCCTGGGGGACTTGACTTGCACGATCACCTGTGTGTGTTTGTGTTTGTTTGTGTGTGTGCTATTGCTTTGCCCCAGAGAGAGAGAATTCAAAAGTGACTTTTGTTGTGCAACCTCGTCATAATGTCCAGTTCGTTTGGTTCAACCGAATTTTTGAGACCGAACCAAGAATTAACACGGAACTACAGTATAGAATCAATACCTTTTGCAAAGTCAGGTTTCATTTTAAATCACTCCCAACTCGATTTAATTAACATTTACACATTTTTGAGCCATTTCAAAATACAGGTGCTCATCTGAGGTTCCTCAAGTACATTACTCACCGCCGCATTACATACACACACACACACACACACACACACACACATTCTCTCTACTCTTTTTGTTTTTTTTTACATTTATAAAGGATTTTTGAAACGTTTTTCCTTTTTTTCAATAATATTTCAGTGTATATTTATACACCAATTTTGTGTGCATAATTTAATCATATGTTATTCTAATTACAATTAATTAATGTGAATAAATTTTACGTTCCATAAACAAAATAATTTAATTTTTTTTGATTTTTCAGGGGATACATAGCACAAGTTCGGAGAGGTAATTTTATTTACCATTAAATTGTGTACAAAGAGTAATATTGTTATTTAATTTAAATGAATGAAAAGAGAGACTTTCACGCGTCAAAATAATATAATGTGTAAAAGTGGAATGTGATACATTGAACTAATTATTCGTTTATTTATTTACAATTATGTAGTGACATTAAAATCCAGCGGTGTCACATATGCAGCCAAATACAGTCCACGTTTCAAGTGTGGTCAGGAGACGTTTATTGGTCAGTGGTTTTTATAATGAATAATTTAAATCAGTCAAATTATATTTGCTAACTGAATTAATTAGAAAAAATGTGTGTGGACAGGTCTGGACGAGATGCGGGTCCTGCACTCCATCGACTGTCGTAATGTTATTAGATTTGTTCACGGATTCGTCACCGAGGTGAAAACTTTGTCATTGTCAAGATGACTCTAATAACGGTCATTATAATAATATGCTGAATGTCATTGGTTATACTTGCAAAATGAATAATTGTCTTTTGTATACTCTCTTTCCTTCATGTGGTACGATTTGCCAGTTTTACTATGTCGCCATTACAGAATTGTGAGGGAATTAAATTCTAATAATCGTTTGTTTTATATTTAATACAAATCTCTATCATTTGATTTTTCTAAAATGGAAATTGTTGATGATGATAAATATTTCAGAGCACTCGGTGGTGATTTACAGTCACTGATTGATGTTGACATTGTGCTATTGGAGGTTGACGTCAGGATCATTGTTGAGCAGATCCTGGTATTTCCTAAATAAATATATTTCTGAGATATTTCTAATTTGGTTTCTCTGTAATATTTTTAATTTGAAAAAAATTCCTTTAGGGTGCTCTCATGTATATACATAACAAGTCAATCGTTCATCTGGATATTAAGGTGAGAGGACCTTTCACTGGATATTAAAAGGAATACTTTTGTTGAAATGATTGAGATTATACCTACAATATGTGAAACAATCAAAATTTTGTATATATGTAGCCGCAGAATATTCTGCTGATGAATCCCTTCCCGTCTCATCATGTCAAGGTACATTTCCCCACAAGTTGACAATACTATAGGTGGAAAAACAATTTGTATAATTAATTAATTATTTTGTACATTTTCCCAATTCCACCTCATCAACGTTACAGTGTGAGTAAACTTTGCATTCTCTATAACATGTGTATTTATGAACAAAATTATTTTGAGTAATGTGAATACAATCCAATTTTCATTTTGTGAAAAATATTTAATTAATCTTGTTTTGTAATTAAATGTCACATTTCATGCACACACAATAGTGTGTGACTTTGAAATCTCAAAGAGATTACAAGCAGGTGTGGATATTAGGGAGATCGTCGGGACACCAGATTATATTGGTACAAAAAAAACTTTTTTCTTCAAAGACACTGAGCATTATTGCACTGAAAATAAACTGAAAAATTAAACATTTTATAGCACCGGAAGTATTAGAATTAGAGCCGATAAACTACAGTCCAGATATATGGTCCATTGGAGTTACAACTTATGTCCTTCTAACAGGTGGACATTATTACTATTACAAAATAAAAAAGATTTGTCCTATATGTCTGTAATTTTTTTAAATTTGGGATTTTGTAGGATACAGTCCATTTGGTGGAGACACAGATTCAGAAACATTTAGTAATATCTTAGATACGAATCCAGTGGAATTTCCTAGTGAACTTTTTGAGGATGTGAGTGACTTGGCTGTAGAATTTGTATCTTGTTGCGTGGACAAAGTCAAAACCAAGAGGTAACAGTCATACATACTTCCTATCAAGGGTAATATTAAAATGTACAGCATTGCAAATTATAATTATAGAAAAAATCGTCCAAGTGCTCAAGCTCTCCTTTCACACCCATGGATAATAGACAAACACGAGAATGTAGCCAAAGAATTTAATAATTCAGCCGGTAATTATCCATAAAAAATGAAAATTTACTGTAAAATTTCCACTAATAAACGAATTATAAAATTAAATCTTTCATTCCTCAACAGCAGGTCGTTCTAAAAGGTTGTCAAAATCCACGTTAGATTTAACACATAAATCCAGGGACAAATTATACGAAAAAATGTCAAAAAGTCAGCTAGGGGACAAACTTAAAATGTCAAAATCTAGAGAACAACTGTGGAAAAGCAAAGTGAGTCTCTCTCAGTATAAATTCCTTATTATTATATAAGTAATTATCCCTGATCTGATTGTATAGTCATTTCTGTAACACATTAGGTAAATCTCCGCGAGTCAATGGAGGAGTTGAGCACAAACGGTCAGTGAATAAATGGAATATTGATCATAATTTTCATGTTTGACATTAGTAAGAAAAATTAATGGAAGGGATTTGGCTGATTCTAGGTCGTTCTAAATGGGTGTCCATGGACAATATTCACAATAATAGACATAATAAGAATAATCCAACAAACGGAGCACACTCTTCCAGGTCATCAGAAGATGAGAGTACTGAATCGGCTGTATCTGTTCAACAATTGATTCAGAATTGGAACAGCAACACCTCAATGGATGTCATCTTGGAGGAGAATAGTACAGAATTTGATGTTTGTACAGGAGTCGTAGCCAAGTTTAGGAAAATATTTGAAAAGTAAGAAATATTAACCAAAACAACAACAAGTTGTAATATTAATGACCTCTTCAATTTTGTGTCAAAGATTTTTTTAAAAACAATAGTGTATAATAATCAAATAGATATTATAATGTAGAGATAAAAGTTAAAGTTCTACATTACTCAAGCTAAAAAATGTATACACACACACACAAAGTATATAGTACAGAGCAGTTAAATGATGTTAAGTACTTGTACTAAAATAATAATACTCGTCGTCATTTTTCACAAAATATACACTTCAATCATACATGATATTAGATATTTGAATGTGTAGGCTGAGAATTACTATAATATTAAGAATACGTCCGCAACCCGTATTGTATTTTTTCTTTATAAAAACTAAAAATAATTACACAAAAACAAAATAATTAATCATGTGTGAAGGAAATAAAGACAAAAAGTTTTTTTTCGTAAAAAAAGACCATCATAAACATTCATTCACAATAATAGTGCATAATCAGTGCATTTTAGGTAAAAGTAACCTGGAAGAATCACACACACTGATCGTGAGAGAGGTTTTCGTTTTCATGATGAAAATTTCATCTGTAAAACAAAGACAAAGTATAATATGTTATGCAATTCCATAAACAAATTTAATTGTTGTATATAGTGTTTCTTACGCCCGATTCAGAAATAGTGTGAAGAAAAGTTGACAATGACAAGAACCGTCACTTTTAACTTAACTCGTGAACTCATGGAATAGAAGAAATCGGCAGACTTGAATTACTCCTCCTCAAAATTGTCCTTTCCGTACTCGCTGGTAGATCTGCTTCAGTCGCCAGAGCTATACTATACTTACATTACACCCTTTTCGACTTTGGTTAGAATTATTTGCTGTAAAAATTAAGATAATTTTACATAGTTTCTATTGTATTTAGCTAACGATATTAGCTATAAATCTAGTGTCTACTTGATGGTGCTACGAAGATAAATCATAACTTGTAAAAATAAGGATAGTCTATTTTTTCAAAACTACAAAACTACGCTACTCGGGACTCGCTTAAGAAGAAGATATATTTTGTAAGTACATACACACAGTTTGTTTATTTACTCAGATCCTCTATATTATTATTATTATTCTAGACATCATAAAATAATTATGATGTTGTCTAAAAATAATTTCTAACCCTTTAGTTGCTCTTCTAAAATTACTTCCTTTGATCAATTTACAAAGGATAGGCAATAAGATGAAAACCGCAATTAATTACATTTGATATATGTCTTCATATTACTGTCCACACAATACTTATTAGTATATTATGTAAGGTAAACTATGCACTACCACCTGAGAATGTCATACATCAAAGTAGAGATTTTTCATTTTAAAAATATTTTTCCTGGTAGTAAGAGACTAGTGGTAGAAAGATTTTTTTTGGAGAGATTTTTTCAAAAAAAAAACTAAAAGTTAGAGAGAGTGTATATGTTATACGAGAGTAATTGAAAATGAGTATAATATGTTGGTCGATATTGATATGGAGTATCTGTGTGTATACACGGTTTCATACTAAAAGTTCCAGTCGAACATGAATTATAAATAATAACATTATTATAAAGAGAGAAAGAGGGAGAGATGCTTTCAAGTGACGTCACCTTTACCTTCGGCTACTCGATAATCGTTAAAGTAGTAGCGAATGATGATGAAGAAGAAGAGGAAGAGTAAGTGCATGAAAAAAAGGGCTTTAAATCCTGACCATGGAAATGCATTACATTTTCCAAAAAAATTCCAGAACTCGCTACTGGACACAGGGACTTTGTGTGTTTTATTTTCTGTCCGTCTGTCCTTCTTGACTCATTCGTCCCTTTTTCCATATAATCCAACCATTACAATCCAATGGAAATAAGGGTCTATATAGTCATATAAAGTGCTGTTGTGTCACCTAGTAATGGAGAGATACATAATTGTAAGTTGCATTATTGCATGTAAAAATTTTTGAGAAGTACTTCTGCTTTGAAAATAGGGAAGAATACGGAAGGGGTTTAGTTTTTCCCCTCACGTCCCATCAAACTGTTGTAGGGATGGATGGATAATGTACCATTTTTGAATTATTGTAATGGATGGACCAAAAGGAGGATTGAAGGAGTATGTACCAGAAGTGTCAACGTGTACATGAATATTATTGTTATTATTTGGTATGAATGGATTGGAATATTTGGTTGTAGTTGTGGACAACGAAGGAGTAGGATGGACAGACTGAAGGGAGAGAGAAACACATGAAGAAAAAGATATTGATGAGTTTAGTTTATATACCACCACCACCGCATTATACCCATAAGGTATCATCAATGCAAATAATGGTGGTATACATACATGTGATGACCCCTTGGAAGATAATAAATGTAGGTATTATTATTATTATAGGTAAAGTGTATAGGAAGGGAAAAAGAGTTGAACTGTGGACAATATAAATAATATATGTATACACAATAAAATATATGAGAGAAAAAGGACTTAGGAACACACGTGTCCAAGTTCATCGACATGAAGGATACAAGAAGTGGCCACTATATAATAATGTAGAGTGAGAGAGAGAGATAGAGAGGGTAAAATTTTGGGAAAGAATTGTTTGAAAAAAAACTGGAAGTACTAGTTTTTTACCCTATATATGAAAAGTTTTTATCATTTAGCCATTATGTATACAATGCCTTAAGGTGGATATTACATTCCATAGCTTGTTGCCAAAGTTCTAACATGAGGGCATTTGGAACTGTTGAGTTTGTCTTGTGGTTCTTCTTTTCTGTCCTCCCTCTCTCTCTCCCTCTCTCCTGCTTCTTCTTCTTCTTCTTCACTCCAATAGAAAACAAGAAGAAGAAGAAGTGAGTATTAAACCGAAGTATAAGTGTAGTTAGAGTCAGCGAGAGTATTGGTATTAGTCAGAAGGAGGAATGGTAGTAGTAAGCAGTAGTAGTGGAGTTGTACGTATAATAAGCTAAGCTATTAGCTCCGTGTATGTTTGTATGTGTATGTGTGAGTTTTAGTTGGTTTAGTAGTCGACTTTTTCCCATTGCCTCTCTTCTTCTTCTCTTCTTCCACTTCTTCTTCTTGCCATTTGCTCGGCACACTCACCGTTTCGGTTTTCTTTTTCCCCCTATTTTTTTTGTCTGTGTTCCGTCTTATCCGGGGATTCAATTGTGGTTTAAAAATAGACCCGTTGGTAACTTCCCCTAGTTTGACATCTGGCACGTGCCCGTGTCTCGTATTCATCGTATATTTTACCCCCAAAAGCTCAGTCATTAGCTGGGAGATAGATCTCCTTCTCAATTTTCAGTCATCATCATCATCGCTTTATACTACGGGTGTGTGTGTGTAGTCCGGACTGAGTGTGTGTGAGTTATTTTTATTATTATATTTTGAATTATAATTCGGATTTTTGTATATTTGATTAGGTTTCTAATAATAGCGGAGGATATATGTGTGCGGACGTATTTATTTCTATTTATACTTTGTGACGTCAGGCTTTACAGACCGTCAAGGTTGTCGTCGTCGTCGACGACTCCTCTTCGTATATATGAACTTATAACCCGGGTAACAATCTTTCCTGTTTTTTACTACGCAGGTGTGGAGGATTGGATATTTAGTGGAAGGTTGAATTAACGAATAGAGAGAGAGAGAGAGCGAGACATACACACACGGTTTATCATGGGACGGAAAAAGATACAAATCTCGAGGATTACTGATGAACGGAATCGGCAGGTGATGTATAATATTTTTTCATACACAAATTATATACATATATTATATATACATAGTATAAATTCAATGTACTTTACAACAAATACTGTGATGAAAATGTTATTTAATGTAATTTTCTAAAAAAATTTGACTCCACTTTTTTGTCTGCATTATTTATTTGTCTGTATTTACCCACTTTTAAACTAATGTGACAGTTTGATTCATATCTAATTCCTTCTTGTTCTACATGAGGAACAGAGTTTGTATGAAATATGTATTGTAAATAACATTGGATTTGTTTTTTCTGATTTAGGTAACCTTTAACAAGCGCAAGTTCGGCGTCATGAAGAAAGCATACGAGTAAGTGGATCATTTTTTTGATTTAATAATTGATGTAAGAAAACTCATCAATTTGTGTTTTCTATTGATTACTGAAATTGAATATATGCTCCTTTTTTTCGTTTTTACCACAGACTGTCCGTTCTTTGCGACTGTGAAATTGCACTCATTATATTCTCGTCTTCGAATAAGCTCTATCAGGTAAATATTTATTTTCATCCATGTCCAGAAAGATTGAATATTTACTTCATGTTATGACTAGAATGACAGCTTCTTAATTTGCACACATACACAAATGTCAATCTGTTTGCTCATTTTGATTTTGACTCTCTCTCTCTCCAAATTCTGAATTTTATCTTTGCCCTGTCGAACCGACAGTGTCGATTAGGTTGACATTTTTTTGTGGACATTAGTGTTTAGTGAAGAGTGTTGAATTTTTAAAATGATCAGTTATCAATGAAATTATTTGTATTTTTTACCCTAAAGTATGCAAGTACCGATATGGATAAAGGTGAGTATGTAACATTTACATTTATTTTATAATCCATTATGTTGTAAACAAAAGCGTACAATAAGGTATATGTATTTGCTATATTAAAGTGTTACTAAAGTACACCGAGTACAATGAACCGCACGAGTCTCTCACGAACAAGAATATCATCGATGCGCTGTCCAAGAAGGAACACAAGAATGGTATGATTACATTTTTGTTCCATAATTGTCCAAGTTTTTTTAATTATAAAAATGGGCGTATTTTTGAAAACAATCTTTTATTTCTATCTCTTGTAGGTTTATCAGGGGAAGAGTCCCCTACTCCTCCACCGACTCAAGAAGAGTCTGATAACGGGCTTCAGGCTATTAATTTTCACAAATTCTCCAAGGTATACTCTCCCAAGGATAAATTCATTTTGTTTTTGGGAAAAAATTTGTCCAAAAGTGTCATATAATTCCAGATGATGATATATATTCTTGTGTGTGTGTGTTTGTGTGTAGGTTGACGAAGAATTCACATCTCTGCTCCTCAGACCAGGTGCGTTATTTTAATATTAAATGTTCACGTGAGTCAGTTCAAATATAGAGGACTTGCAATATTATTGGTAATGATAATAATAAAATGTTCCAGGTGCAAGTAGCTCAGGTCATCTGGGAATGAACCGTCTATTCTACGAGCAACCTCAAATTCAAGTTATACAACCAAGTCCGCGACCAAGCTCTTCTGGCACTGACACTGGTACATTTAATTTCATGAACTTGACAGTATTACAAAAATCTTGACATTCTAAAGATAAAGGAATCCTCTGTACATACGTCATTATTGTTAACTCATGGGGATGTGCTTTTTTTGTGAAATATTGCGTCTTTGTAGGAGATGGCTCAGTTTGTGTAGGAAACGTGAGTGGACTTCTGGACATGACAACGGGCGGTGGGGGTAGTGGAAATGGTGAACTACATAGCTACGATTCTTCTCCGTCTCACCATCCTGCCAGTCCTCAGCCGGCTAATTACAAGACACTCAATAATGGCGGCGGAGGAGGGACGGCAGGTCCTGGATCAAACGCTGATTGTGAGTGATTATAATAGACAGTGGATGACCAAATGTGTGTACCATTTTTGTTTGTCAAATTTTTAAATTATCAATTGGTAACATTTTCAGCCCGAAATCAGCAGCCACACATATCCATGCGTTCCGCATCATCGTATGACCACCAACCGTATTATGCCCATTCTGCTCTAGCCACAGCAGCCGGTAACTTGATTTTTTTCCCTTACGTTTTTTTACTCTTCACACACACACTGGAGTATCCAATTCCAACTATGTAACACTTTGTGAATGATATATGACTAATATAGGAATTGTAAATCCCTTTTTGTAGTCATTACTTGAGTGTGTACCATCTTATATTAGCATTAAGGGGTATAAACATTGATAACAAATCTATTTCATTGACTCTAAAGGGATTCAGAATGGGGGGAAGAGGGAATTTTTTAGAATTGGTTTTATAACAGATAAATTTTTTTAAAAAATCTTAAAAACTTTTCTTATCTAATCAAATTAATTTTTTGGTGATTGATAGGAGGTAGAAGTAGTGCCATTGCCAATTCAACCGCCCATAGCACTCAGCAACAGTCGACGACTCAACAGGACAACAACTTTTCGCAGGAACTCCTTAATCAAATGTCTAGTGGAGGAGGGGGTGGTGCGGCAAGTTGGAATTCTTCCGCAACCATTCAGCACACTTCGTTGCACAATCGTGAGGATCGAAGTGGGGGAATCGGGGCCAGTGGCGGTATTTCAAGTCTCAAGATTAAAGCTGAACCTGGGGCTGAGGGTACAAAATAATATAAAAACATTTCTTGTCAAATTGATTGATTCATTTCATGGTTAGTCAAGTTACGTCGTAGTGGTAGTCTTGCACGTTTTTTTATGTTTTTCAATATAAATTCATTCCCTCTACTCGTAGTACTCATTTTGATGAAAGCTCCTCTATTTCCTTTTAGGAGTTCAGCTCCAGTCAGTATCCCCACCAGACTCTGACATAATGTACACATCTTCACAATCGTCGCAACCAATTATAGTGCAAGTTTCGGATGTGGGCCCGACGGTGCAAAAAAGACCTAGAATGACCCATGATTCGTGGAATACCTGAGTGAACCCAAATCGACATATGCAATCACAATAAGTTAGATATTTAAGTTTAATTTGTTTTTTTCTCGTTTTTTTGTTTGTTTGTTTCATTTTCTCTGGCCAGTATATGGACACGTTGTGTAATGAATAAATATTATATATATATAAATAATATGTAGAAGGATAATCTATTCTATTGAAAATTGCTGATGATGAAATGCCATTTGTACATTGATTGATTTTTAATTTATTTTTCAATGGGGTGCTAAAAGAATAATAAAATAATGTAGTTTATTTGTAGCCAGTGTTTTTTTTATTTGTTTTATTTGTTTTTTAATTATTTATTCATTAATTGAATTTTTATTTTTTAAAGAAAGAAAAAACATTGTATGGTTACAGTTGGATTCAATAATTGCTCTATAGATTTTAATGTATCATGTAGATATTTTGTGTTTGTTATACATGAAACTTGTTTGCAATTTTGTGTGGAATTTAATAGAAAAAGAGTGTTTGTTTGTCAGAAAAATACCTAAATATATAAAAAAAAATATACTATAATATGTACTACAATACACAGATTTTATCAAAGTATTAAATGACAGAAATTAAACTACACTCGGCTCTTGTACTTGCCCATTTATTTGCAA
>WJFB01003831.1:0-11806 GCA_009870185.1 Pygmarrhopalites habei | reverse complement strand
TTAAGCTGCTGGGCGGGAAAGGCGGGAAAGAAGGTTTCCCGGTCTGGTAATTGAGTTTCGCACTCATAAGATACCTGAAACTGTCTTTTCTCGTATTTTTAAAGCTGCTGGGCGGGAAAGTGGCGGGTAAGGCGGGAAAACACGTTTCCCACCATTTGAAAGACCTTTCCTACCCAACCATGCGAAAAAATATCGGCTGCTAACTTCGCTTTTTCAGCAGCCGGGCTGCTGGCTGCTGACTTCGCTCTCCCAACATTTTGGCTTTGGTTTTACAATAAACATCCACCACAACAGATCCAGACCTTCGTGGCTGTGGCTGCAGAATCTGTTTCTCGCCAGAACTTGGTTCGGTGGAGGGAAGAGATTTTTCTAGATGCTAGAGGAGGGAATTTACTCAGGTAACGGAGAAAATTTCTCCCATTTATACTGGAGAAAATTTTCAAAATGCACATTTTGCAGACGTGACCTTCATCCTTTTTTGACGACACCTTTTTACGACAAAGACAGAAAACAGCTGTGCTCAAGTCGTTGGTCCACAATTTATTGTGCCCTGAGTCAGGGCCCCTGACTGTTTAGTACACACAGTATAATTAATTCCATCAAATTACCGATACACAAATATTCTGCGTGCCACAAAAAATTATGAGTAACTCATAATGAGTTGTATCAATCGAACCTTGTATCTATTTCAGATCAACTAAGGAGTCTACTAATTGTTTGCCCATATTTACCCATCCTTGACAAACTTGGCGCAAAAGCAGCGCAGAAGCATGACCACTTTCCAAATAGAGTATTCTAGACTCAAATACCACTTCTGCATGGTATCCATCAGACGTCCAGTCAAATCACTCTCGAATTTCTTCAATAATAACCAAGACTCGTTCCTCAACCTCACAGTTGTCTCAACTATTTTGTCACTCCTTCTAGGCAACAAGTGTGTCCAACAGCAGTGCTGAAACCAAATAACCTCGCCCAAAGTCGCAGTGACTGATACACTAACACAAATCCCCAACAAATAGAATACATAATGAATATCCGACTCTTGAAACGACAACACCCGCCACTCCTCCACTTTCTCCTTCCAGTTACTTCTCCTCCTTCAAGGAGGCTCCTTGCCAGGAATCTCCTCCCTTTCCCTTCTCTACAGAAGAAAAGGCATTTTGGTCAAATCAAAATTTATTCGTCCGGTCAAAATCCTCGACAAATAATTCAGTTTAATATTATAGCGTGTATTCTTAAATGGCGTTGTCATTGTACAAACATAAAATTTCGGAGAAAACTTGGGTGTTTGTATGTGTGTCACAATAGTCCCCTTTGCCTGGGTCTCCTCACTCTCCTCCTTTGTACTAACGAGCAGTGGAATTAAATAAGTTAAAAATTTCTCCACTTTCCCATTCTACCTTTTCCTGGCTGGAAATTCAAGTAGAATATCGGCATCACTGACTCTCAATTACCCAGAATCGTCCTCACCAATTTTGTGTGGTCCAATCGTTACGCTGATGTTTATGCTCCACTGACAACTTATTACATTATACAATGCTAAAGCCCATTTCCTTCCATATGGTTTCATACATTCAATCCAGAAAACAACGAAAGCAGTCGCAATCACCACAAAATACAGAATGGCCAGTCCTTTCAGCAGATTCGCACTCATCTTCAGCTTTTCCACACTATTTCCTCTGTAGTCAACCCCTGTCAATATTTTAACAGTATTCCTCTGTGCATGCCTAAAAAACTCGTGCATCTCTTCATACCACGCATAAAGCCCTGACTCCACAGCTTTCCTCAGGCCAATTTTGATCCCTTGGAAGCCAACGAAGTACAACATGTTCCATCCAATCTGCACACGAAATATTTCTTCCTTCCCCAATTTCAAATTTTGTACTGCTTCCCGCATTTCCTTCTCCTTTTCCTCCTTTCCCGTTCTCTCGATCTTTGATTCATCCTCGCCAGCCAGTAGCAAAGCGTTTGTGTGTGAAAGCGGGATTTTAAAATTCAAAATATCCCTATCAAAATCCACATAAGCACTCCTGTTACATTTCAAAACTTCCCCCTCTTCACTCCTCCCTTCCCCAGTCGAGCTAAATTGCCCTAATAGTTCATCCAACCGTTTTCCCCTCTTTCTTCGAAATTCCCTCTGACCCTCGATCTTTGAATCTCCCCCTGAATCGTAATCTCCTTTGTACATCTGAAAATAAGTGGCAAAAGTAGGATGGCATGTAAGAAGTACCCGGAGTGCTTCTACATCATAAAAACCTGTCACCTGTTCGTCCAGTCCTCTCCATAAATTCGACCCTTCTTCTTTCCCCCTTTTGCAAAAATCATTCATTGGAGTGTACAGTGTAAAATTCGCGAGCTGGTCAAAATGAGTCAGAAATGTGTAAGGGCTTGGTGCAGTGACGTCAGAGGTGACAACCCCTTTATAGGCATTAGTAAGGACAACAGCCATGAAACTGAAGCACGTCACAACAATGTGGAATGCCATTTTGTTATGTACGGTAAAGAATGGAGGATCCTCATAATTTTCAAGCAGCGCGCGCGATGGCAGGAAAATAATTTCTTGTAGGATNAGCCATGAAACTGAAGCACGTCACAACAATGTGGAATGCCATTTTGTTATGTACGGTAAAGAATGGAGGATCCTCATAATTTTCAAGCAGCGCGCGCGATGGCAGGAAAATAATTTCTTGTAGGATTTGAAACCAACGAGCAATCGGGAAGTGGTGCAATGTAATTTCGTACAGAAACATAGAAATGGACAGAGAAGAAAAGATCAAGACAAGCCACAAAGAAAAGTCGAAGGGAATGTGAAAAATTTCTAGACTCGATTTTTCAACGATGCCATCGCAACTCATGAATTTTAGGCCCATTGTAGTCACACCGAAGAAATCCAGGTGGTCTGTAGTCGGCATTGAGCAGAGAGTGTCAATTATTGGATATTGCAAAATACTACTTATTAATAATTCCTCGTTCATAAAAGTTATGTTCGGATGGGGACGCTGCATAAAATTTTGAAGGACATTTGTACGAGGATCCAAATTTTTAAGGGAGTTTCTGGCTCGATCATTATTTTCAAATTTTTCTTCTCCCGCGTACAGAGTTGGGCGGAGAAAGATGCAGGAATTTTGAAAATTGTCTGTGTATTCTCGGTCTAGAGATTCCTTGATTTTGAGAGAGGTGGCATTAGGACTGGCGGGAAAAGAGAGTTTGAGCTTCTTGAATGCTACTAGATCCTTGTTTTGGAGTAAATCTCGATTGAAAATTGTGTGGACGATTGGTAGGTACCACGTGTCGGAGAATGTGTAGGCTTTAAAGGGTGTGAGCCTTGGTAAGAGTGGGTTCGACTCTTTTTCGTCTTTGTCTTGGGATTTTTGTTGCCATAGTTTCAGACAAGTCATGCTGAAATGGTGCGAGTCCCAAATCCCCAACTCGGACTCACTAAAAAGTGTATAAAAATCCATCGTGAAATCCATGAACTTCTGGTGTCCTACCTTGACTATTGGTGGGAGGTCGAAAAGACATCGAAGGATCATGAAATTAATGTAGGTGAGTCGCATCCCGGGTGGGATGAGGTATCGAGTGGTGATCATAGTCTTGAGGTTGTCGAGCAAGTAGGACATCTCTCGGCGATATTTGGAATAAGGTGTAGTGAAAGTGTGGCATGCTTGAGTGGTCGCTGTGGATCTTTTGGTGTGGATTGCACTGACTAGCTTTTTTATGGGGGTGAGGTGATCAACTAGAAGTTTGTGGTCTTCAGTGATGTTATCCCACTCGTGTGGGTTCACTACTATTAGTGGAGTGGTCAAGAGGGGCAGTTGAAATGAGAGTGTGGGTGGTCGGACGAGGATTGTGATGAAACAGGATTCGAATATTTGGAGGTGATGGTGGAGGTTCTGGAGGGTGTAGTGGGGATCGGGGCGTTTTGGGTCGAGAAACAGAGGACCTGTGTTAATGTCAGGATTGGGATTGTCAGAAATTATGACAATAGAGTTTATAGAGGGGAGGAAATGAAATACGCAGGTTAGGAGGAAAATGGTGGAAAGTATTGAATGAAATGGCCGAAATGGGGAGGAGTTGCAGTTGGGATTCATGAGAAGATGCGAAGGAATTAGAGGGGGAAATCTGAAAATTTAAATGGTGGAATTAGATTTAATTAGATTATTTTATTTTATTGATTGTGTGCAGAGAGGACTAGAGAGTAAGATGTTCTCTGGCTTGTGTGGATGGATAAAAGGGGGATGTGTGTGTGAGGTGCATCGTGGGAGTTCTGAATAAAAAGGGAAGTTGTGAGTGGAGGACGGTCAACTTAGGTGGTCCTTCACTGCAGTCAAGGACCATCCAGTGGACTGAGAAAAACATGCACAAAAGTTTAATATTTAGCTTCAGACTTGCCAACACGTTTCTGCTTTCCCCATTGGGACGACCCAAATTGACTGTACTTGACTCACAGCTTCCCTTCCCTTTCCGACCTCCTCTGGACCACACACACACACTTCTTCCGCCTTCATCCATCCACACTTCCAGTTATCCACGTCGACAATAAAGCTAGGAAATCTATAAATCAGTTGTGATTGGAGAGAGAAGGGAAAAGTGAAAAAAGTTAATGTAGTATTTAAAAGTTGGATCGACTTTCCCGTAATTTAAAGAACAAGTAATGACTGCCTTATGTGAGTTATGTGAATCGTGAGAGTATTGAAAAAAAAATTTCAAGTTACTACAACAGCATTGGTATTGCTTCATGGCTGCCTTCTGTAGAAATTCAGTTTGGCATTCATGCTGTAAAATGTTGAACATTTGAAAAAAAACATCTGAACGTCTCATGAGAGAACAAATACGAACTTGAGTTCCGAAGGTTTACACTTTATAGTAGCAGTGAAGAGTGAAGTAATATTTAACAATTTTATTTACAAGTAGAAGTTGTATTTGTTTGCACAGTTGTACAAAGGAATGTAATGCGTGCGTAGAAAATCCTCCGTTTTCCCAAACCCCGTTCCACGAACATTTCAAATGTTACAAATTTTATGTTGAAAATTTTACAAAAAATTAAAGTTGGCCCTAAAATTTCGAAAAAAATACTGTTGGATAGAAAATTTTATACTGATCAACTTTGTCCATTACGACAAAGCTCCGTCTCTTCACGTTTGACCTCCACAGGTCATTTACTGCAACAAGTCATAAAGCTTGTGGGTATTTCCATGCAAATGTAAGTGACTCGTTTCAATGAATGACCCATGGAGGTCAAACGTGACGAGTTGGAGCTTTGTCGTAATAGACAAAGTTGATCAGTATAAAATTTTCTATCCAACAGTATTTTTTTCGAAATTTTAGGGCCAACTTTAATTTTTTGTCCATATGTCAAAATCCTGACCTCGGCTCCCAAGAGGTCAAATGAAGAGTGTTGCACCTGCCCTTTTGGATTTTGTCATACTTTAGGGAGGGGATTAATTTGGTTTTTATAAATTTTCGAAACGTTCAATACATGTCACGTGGTTTCATTGTGAGTACAAATGGGACCGTGTAGGATATTTTGAAATTGATTGTTGGTTAATCTTCCAGCTGTCAATAGATACACCACATTAAAATTTATTTTACTGTCGCGGGTTACCCAATCCCCGACCATCCAAATGTACATCCAAATATACATAGTACGTTTTATGGACATTGACATGATTATAATTGCTAGCAACTGGCATACTAAGGCTGTACTACCTTTGAAATATATTCATTTTAGGAGAAGGGAAAATATCCCGAGATGGAGGGACAATTCCCGCCAATTTTTCCCTTCTACCGGGGAAAATGACTTTAGCTTCTCCTCGAGTTTCCCGTGTAAGTTGCACTCCTCCGGAGAAAATTTTACCCTTTTCCGGGGAAAGTTTCCCTTCTCTTCTAAGATTGTACATATGTGTTGACAATTTCATACTCCACATTTTTTCCCCAGTCCTTCTAACTCCCCTAATGCTTTTTCACTCTACAAAATCGGAGACAACTTGACACGTAGCAATCCGCCAGCACGTGACCTCTACACAATGTACCACTGCAGCCAAAACAAGCGCATAGCCGAAGGCAACAAATGTCAAATGTACATCCGACCCCTGAAACGTCAGCTGTTCAGCCTCAACTACATTTCTATCCTTCTCAGAATACGTCCAATTTTCGTTCCTCTCCCTTCTCTCCATAATATTTTCCCATTTCTCCCAAAACCAGTAAAGCCCTGAACTGAGCAACCGCATTAGCCTCCCTGGAGCTCCAATCTTTTCGATTTCTTCTTCCTCTTGACCTACAACATAGTACCCCTTCGGTCTCTGCAAAAAGTCATCAACTCCATTCCAATTGTGTCCAAACTTCATCATTCCAACATCCGCCCTCAGAATTTCCTTAAACTTTTTGAAATAAAATTCAAAATCATCTTCCCGCACTATAAAAACTGACTTCCCTCTTTGCAGCAGTAAGAAATGCAAGAAGGAATAACAAGCCCTCTGCATATTTTCGAATTTTTTCTGATACTTCTGCAGCTTCCTGTGTTCTCCACAAGATGACACGTCGCAGTCTTCCGCGCCCATATTCAAACCATCCTGCAAAAGCTGGCGACAATCCCTTCGACATTGGAAGAACAGTGAACTCTTCAACCCATTATACTCGGCCAAGAATGAGCAGTCTGACCTACTCTTGACCTCTTCCGACCTCCCAATGCTCCAGGCACAACCTCCATAAGTCCCGTTCCCTTGTCAGTATACTCCGTTCCTTAATTTCCAGTCTAATTTCTCGCACGTTGTGTCCGACAGGATCAAATATAATTCCAACTTTTTGTTGGATATCTCAAATAATTGTTCAAGATTTGTGTAGTTTGTGACCCACAAATTAGACTTTGTGTACGCCGAGTTGAAGTACCCCTTGTAGTCATTTGTAAGCAGTAGTGCAAGGGTCACCCAGAGCCCGAATAAAATTTTCGGATGAAGGATTGACACGTTGTGTACCCTACAACTCGATCTGATCAGAGATATCGGACGTTCGTTGACTCCTTGCTCCAGAAAAATACCAAGTATCCAAAACCACGTGGAAGTCATCATTTCTAGCATGGACACGCATGCGCAGTGCTGCTTGTATGAAAGGGTGATGAATAGAACGGAGCAGACGAAGACAGTCGTCAGAAAAACCCAGGCACCATTTTGAAATGGTGCTTTGTAAGTGTCCCACGTGGTCATCTCCTTGTATAGTCCATGGTTTGTCATGAATTTGTGGGCTGGGGTCAGACCCGTTGGATAGAATCGAGTGGGTTTAGAATCGAAATAGAAGGTGACAGAGTCTGGAGAGAATTCCGTGAATTGACGAGTGGATCCTACAGCAATACTCTCCATATCTGGTTCTTTCCAAGTATAATCCTTGGTGTAAGTCTGGTTGAGAGATGAAATGAGATAGGTGGCTGTAAGGCGGGAAGGATCGAAAGAATCCAATGATTCGAAGTTTGAAAATTCGGATTTCCCTCCAAATCGATTTTTCCAATAGATTTTAGTTGGATCCAAATCCTTTGTGCCAAATTGGAGGTAGTGGAACCATTCTATAGGCATCCAAGGAACATTTCGTCCACTGTTCAGTAGAGTCACGTGACTTTGGTACATCTTTTGGCGGCAATGGTTTGCTGAAATATTGGCACATTTGAATTGTATTGAATCATCACGCAAACCAAGTATACTACTATACTGGCAGTGGTAGTGACCCTCGATAATCCCAGTTTCTGGGTCTGACTGTGTCTGCGCCTGCGCATTTGGAGAATGGAATGTTTTGTGGAGGAGGAGGAACAAAGGAGATGTTCTTGTATGTTTGTGCGTACTTTCTGCAAGGAATTTTGCACTCTCATGTGTAGGCACATCTGCCAGGAGAATACGGAATTTTGGATGGAATTTTGTTTGGATACCTTCAATGCGTAGGGAAAGTTTGGGTTGGAGCCTCCAACTTGGAGGGTAAGAAGGAATGGCTGGTTTAATTTTTCATCGGTGTCCAGTAAATTCTGGAGTTGAAGGATTTGGACTGGGAGGAAATAGAGTGTTACGTGACATTGAAGATGGTGTAAATTTGCCATTAGTGTACGGCGCAAAGCTTCTCGCCATGAACGGACGGCGCGGCGGATGAAATTATTGTACGCCTCCGCTCGCCTTGAGTGCCTTCATCGGATGTTAGTAGGAGGGGGTGACTAATGAATGGGGGGGATTTGAATTTTGGTGGTAATTTTGAAAATTTGGATAGACTTTTTTGTTGTGGTGAGAGAAACGGAAGGGAGTGGATGCACGAAATTCATGGATGAATAGAAAACAGTTTTCGGTTTGGTCCAAAATTGACTGCAAATTAAATGAGGGGGATTTGGGATTGAGCGGAAGGATTTGTGAGGCGCATAAAGGGATGGTGATGAGGGTGAAGAGATTAAAGAACATTCAATGTGTGAGAAATGGGTGTGTGTGTGTGTACAAAAGGAGGGCTAGTTTGAGAGCAAGCTCGGTAAAATATTCGAAACTTACTGCTAGGATGGAGTGACGATCTGCATTTCGCTCTTGTTGCTAGGAGTCCTAGGCTAACTGTTTTTGTGTAGTCCGTACTACTCTCTATTATGAGTTAGATTAAACAAGGTGAAATATTTTGCAAAAATGTGTATGAATTCAAAAGGTGATTCACACAGGAGTTGAGAGGAAGAATTGATCAAAAGAATTAAAAATTGGTTATGAAGGTGGGAGAGAGTGAAATGGTTTTGGAACATTTTTTCCAGCGTACTCAAGTTGATGATGTGGAAAGACGTCCTGTCATATTTTAATGACATGTTGAAGAGTGGATTATTAATATTATATAGGAATTGCTTTGTTGTGGATTGAAGGTTCACAAAAGAGGTTCGTTCGTTAAAAGAAGGTTGAAGTAATTCAGTTGGTTACTCAAAAAAAGCATTCTTCTTGGAATCTTCAGTGCAAACTTTGCAAAGTTGGTAGTTACTAAGACTTCTCACGAGTCTGTTTCGAGTGGCCGGTGACTGGGCTACCCCCCACTCGCACGAGTTGCGACTGGAAAGTCAGTAGACTTGCATTCACTCGCAGTAAAGCGAGTCTGTTGAGGCTGCGAGTGGACCGCAAGTGACTCGATCAGGAGACAGTACTTCTGCATGAGAGCCTCCCTTCCAGAATAGGAAGCTCTCGCTTGGATCTCCCTTCATTCTATTGTCGTACCGAAACCTGGTCGAGTCACTGTTGACTCGCATTTCCCCTCCTCCCCACTCGACCTGACTCGCTAGTAAGAAATTTCTGTCATGATCACAAGTTTTGGTCTACGTGACTACGATATCAATGACTGACTTGCCCAATGATTCCACACCAGTCCAAAAATGTCTATCTCAAAATAGTAAATACTTCCCTTCAATTATAATTAATGGCCCACGATTTCACCACGAAAATCTACACACAATTCCAATTCCCCTAGTCACGTAGGCCATCCTTTTATCTATTTATTAACTCTTTATTGACGTGTTATAGCTTGCAAACCGTATAGCTCGATTGTCCCACTTGAACTCTCGCCAGCCTCTCCATGACACGATAATGTAAACAGCGGCCCTGTCAAACTTTCAAGTATCCTGTCAATTAACACGTCAACTTTTGAAAACGAAATTCCAAATTTTGATATCCACTCTCACTCTGTCCCAAAACAAATTGGATCATACGACTCGATCCATCATTTTTCCCTGACAGGTTGTGTACAACTTCAATTATCAATTAATTACCAATTAATAACAAATCGAAATTTACTATAAATTGCAAGTATTTACTCTACAGTTCATTCATTCAACCACCAAAATTCGTAGCGAGTCCACAAAAGAGAAAAGAAAAATTCAACTTTCTCTCCCAAACTTTTCAAATTAAAATGGCTCTGCTGAAATTAAGTTTCCCGCTCTTCCTTCTCTGCCTCATCACAGTCGAGGCTACAATTTGTCCCGCCCTCGAAGACACAACTCCCTGCGCATGTCACGATGGTCTTGAGCCTTGGGAACCCCGAAAACATCTCCAGTGTACCGCCGGGTCAACTGACGAAACTTGGACCAATTTCCTGACACAAGTTCGGGCCATCAACAATGTCTCTTCTGACAATCCTTTGTCTGTCGTTTCTCTGACTGTGCATGAGACTGCCCTCACGACCCTTGACCTGTCCCTTTTGGCTGACATCCAATTTGAGTCAGTGAGCATCCAGTACAATCACCAATTGACTGGAATTGCGAGTGGGTCAGGTAAATTCAGTACTGGACTCATCATTGCACAACAGAGTGGCATCACAGACGCAACACTCGCTCAATTGCTGAGCCATATTGAGGCGGAAAGTTTGAAAAAGATTGTCATCCTTGGGAGTGAAGTTCATGGGTCAGCAGTCAATGGGTCAGCTGGAGGGGAATTTCTTCCTGGATTGACAAACTTCAAAAATTTGGATGAATTCCGGATCGAACAGAGTGGACAAGTGCAGATTTTGACTGGTGGGCAATTCAAAGGAATTGATGGACTGACCCATTTGACCTTCATGTCTGTCCATCTGCAGGAAGTTGGGAAAGATGCCTTTTTGTTGGATCCACCAAGGGGAGATTTGGAGAATGTTCAATTCAATATCAATTTGGGATTCAATGAAATAACTCAGGATAAATTCAGTGTGGATCATGGATTGTTGTCTATTGGTCGACCACTTTTCGTGTATTTGGAGGGAAACAAATTTGAATTTGTGGATCAGGCCACTTGGGAAAGTGTACTGTTGCAGGATCAGAGACATTTTCTGGATTTTGAATGGAACCAATTTGTCTGCGATTCCCGGATGCAGTGGTAATTTTTAATTTTAATTATTTTAAAATTAAACACATTTTTAAAAAAAATTGGAGAGATTTTTGTGAATATGCACAGTTGAATTTATTGCGAAAATTGTAATATTTTTCCAGGTTGAGAGATGGGAAGGCAAGGTATCAAGCTCAAGTGAAGGGAGTCGTGTGCTCAAACGATCCAGATGGCAAGGATATCTTCGAAACTGATTTACTCCCTTAAACCGTCCATTTGAAATTATCGTACAATTAGTATTAACTCTGTTTAATTAATTGGTAATAAAGTATTTATTTTTGTAATAAAAAATTCCAAAATATTTACCATGTGTTTCTATTACGTGGACGTTTAGCTCACTTTCTCCATGCTAATACAATGCTCACAATTAATGACCATTATGCTACAATTTTCGTGGGTGGAAAATCTTCCGCATCCAATGAAGGTCCTTGGATGGAGAAAATTTATTTTAACATTACGTAAATGGGCGGAGAAAATTTTTTTGTTAACGGAGATTTCTGTCCCACTTACTTAATGCTTAAGCTTTGGCCAAGATATTTTCCTCATGGAGGATTTTGCACCCACGACAATTTCTTGCACATCGGATTTTGCATCCCACAATTTTAGTTGCAATTATCATCCCACTCCCTGGAAACACTTTCACTTTTCCTCTCCCTGTCACTCAAATATTGAATTGAACCAAAATCAAAGCCTGCATTAAATCAGTACAAAATCAGAATTTGTACTTCATGTAGTATTATTATTAACTCTTTATTAACGTGTTATAGCCTGCAAACCGTATAACTCGATTGCCCCGCAGGTAACACAATGAAATATACATACACTTCGAATTTTATATTAACTGCCAATAGGGTGTCTTGAATTTCTTCATTTGTTGAGGTAGAAGGAGAGGAAAAAAAGCTAAAATTAATTACTACTATCTACTTTGACACAAATTCGTTGTCTCTTTTCTCAATCAAGTATTTGTC
>WJFB01003830.1:0-11809 GCA_009870185.1 Pygmarrhopalites habei | reverse complement strand
AATGAACATTTAAGGGACAAGTAGAGACAATATGGAGAGTATTAAGGGAAGCGCGACCTTTCTCTTTTTTAAATAAAAAAAGCTTAAAAACGTGGTCAGCGGCTCGACCTGGAAGTAACTACATAGTAAATATATATGAGGATGTCGTAGAGTATAATAAGCAATTATTGACATTTTTCCTTGGACTCAAACTTTGACTTGGACTCTTGTGTTGTGTTGTATTGTGTGTATTATTGTGATTATCATATCCAGGACAGTGATGTTTCTCTCTCTCTCTCTCGTTTCCATTTCAAGATTCAGACGATTGACTAGTTAGTTTCATTGTGTGTGTGTGTGTGTGTGTGTGTGTTTTTATTGGTTTGAGTGTGTGAGAGTGCGGTGTTTAAAGTTGACTGGGTTGTTGTATTAGTTTGTTTATTGGGGACTGTTGTTTCCCATCCAAAAAATTCCAAAGTTAATGTATGGATGCAAGAAGGGCAAACCATGGTTTTTATGTCCACACACATCCACATACACACACACACTCTCTCTCTCATAAGAGGAGAGTTGCAATAAAATTATATAATGCATTTTATCGTCTCTACCTATTTACGATATAATATAATGACTGTACAGGTTGTGAGCATACAATTGTAGTGTGTGTGTTTGGTTCTTCAGAGTCCTTCCTCCGAGTGTTACCTTTACCTCCTAGAAACACACACACACAAACACACGGTCATTATAATTAGAGTAGAATGTTTTATGGGATTCAATTCATGGTGAGAGAGAAAAAACACGGATTCACCATTATTAGTTAGTTTGTGGGTTGGTTTATAATGTGCAGACAGTTATTTTACACCGTCACCTGGACCCCCTCCTCTCTCTTTGTGTGTGTGTGTGTTTTTGTGTCACTATATATTTTTGTTTGGAAGATTACACGTATGGACAATTGGACAATATGGAGAGTGAGGATATTTTAAAATAAACCAAAAGATAGACACTGGCAGTGGCATTAGTACTGGACTGGTAAACAAAAAGAGCTGTCAACGGGAATTTTGTGGGGAAAACACACACACATAGAGAGAGAGAGAGGAAGGGAGGGAGGAAGTCGTATTTTATCATTTAGAACATTTTCGATTTCCTTTCCTTCCCAAAGTCAATTATGACTGTCATTTTATTCATTACATAATAGCATTTTGGAAGCAATGTGACAAGAAAATTTGAACTCTATATTTTCTCCCCCTTCTTGTTATTAATTACCGTAGATGAGGAAATGTTGGTTTGTCATTAAATGATGGTCACTCAAAGCTGAGCTACAGAGCCTGGAGTCAACATTGCGGTAAAGTTTCGATGGGGAAAATAGGCTTTAAGCCTCCCCATCTCCATCTAGTGGATTCGTGGTTGAAGTAGAAACGTCCAAAAAACGGTTTTTTCTCAGTCCCTCTCTTTCATCCTATTCAACTGAATTGTTGATGATAATAAACGGCTGTAAATACCAATATTAAGTGTTTTCTTCACGAGGATAAAAGAGAGTACAGTAAATCGAAGTTTGGGACCGAGATTAACTAAATGTAGAGCTGGAGCAAGGTTAAGATTAATTGATCCCTGAAAATTTTATGACAAGGTTAGACACTGACGAAAGAACCATTCTATGATTATTGACATGCGAACCTTCACCACCACACACTCACACCACGTACACACACACTACACACACAAACGTTTATGCACATATTGTCTATTTACTCTCGGGATAATTTGCAGAAATGACAGTAATTTACTATGTGCTGGGGAAATCGCATGACAAAGATAAGTTTTTTTGAATGTGTGTGTATTGTGGAAATGTCAAACGTCAACTATCTTCGTCTCTCCTTTCCCTTTGTGTAGCATTTTTCTTTTCGGAGGAACCTCTTAATTTTCTTATTCTGTTCTTCGTCTTTCAAGACCTTCCCTCCACATCCAGTGTCAAAATATTTAAAACAAGTTTAAAGAGCCGTATCCTTCTCTCATAAATCCCTTCCCGAATACATCATTATTCCATACATAAATCTCCCTCGCAACTAATAAAGTGTGTACGGTACGGCTAATTTTCATTAATCTATTTCTCGTGTTTTCATTTGTCAAGGGGAAAAAAGGAGTCAACTATTATGTATTTTTAGGTCATGATCTGTGTCCTCCTTGAAGAAAAGGAAATGCATTTTCCTTTGCATTTGTATTTCTATCCATCAAATAAAAAAAATATGGGGGGAAGGTCATGTGAGGTCAAGATCAAGGTTTTAAAAAAATTATCCGAGTCAGGTTAAGAGGGAAGGTTAAGTAAATAAAAGATACAATTTGAATGATCGTTTTCCTAGTGTGTGTACAGAGAAGAGAGACGTAGTACGATGGAGGAGGGGAGGATGTTTGTTTGAATTTTCGACAAACATTCATTTCCGATTTCCGTAACTCAGAATACATGATGATGAGTTCTCAACTACATTTTTGGTACGTGGAATCCCCAACTACACAACACTACTAATGACAAAGTCCACGTCAGACCCAGGAAAGGGTAACAACATATAATTTGTGTGTGTGTAAGGTAAGACACATTTAATAATAACACACTCATCTATATCTCTCTCTATATCTCTTTGTACGTGTGTGTGTAGTATGTACACCTCACATCCAAGAATGATGGTGTATCTTGAGAGACCTTTTGTCAGTATTCATTGCTGTCAAAATAAAATTGTTGATTGCAACAAGGGATGACAGTTGTATACAACAATACTTTTCAATACTTATTTAGTGAGAGTGAGTGTGTGTGTGGGTAGGCAGTAGACACACACACACCATCGTATTATGTACATGATGATGTATAATGTGTTGGAATAGAGTCTAATGTAAGGCATGTACTACAATAGAGGAAAAAAAGATAAAGACAGGGGCAGAGACTGACAATGTTTTTTATGAGACCGGAAGAGGTGGGAAAAAGTACTAAACTTTCCTCACATTTGATAATTGATAATGTCAAGAGATAATAAAATGTTGTCTGTCTCTCTCATTTCATTGTCAACAACATGTTAGGAGAGTCTCTCTCTTCCCCTCTTCTTCTTCTCATGTGATTACTACGGTCATAATTATTATACCACACTGACTGAGACTTTGAATCCCTAATTGATTTCAACAACTTCTCTTCTTCGTCTCGATCTCCCTCTCTTCTACTGTACTGTACCCTCCTTTGTTAAAGCCATTTTGTACCTTTATCCTCAATTTGTTCCCCCTGCTGATTCTCCCTTGTTAGACAATTTTTTACTTTTTTAAATCCAAGATGTGACGTACCGTAATTAAACAAACAGACATCCCTCCTGATCAGATGATATCACTACTGTATCCATCCTACTTCGTTGTTGTCACATCTTAATGGTAGATTGGTGGTGTGGTTTTCAGGGATTGACCAAAATCTTTCAGCTCTAATTACTTTCCCAATAATTGTTTTCTTTTATTGAAAGATATTTACACCCTTAATAAAAACCTAGTCAAAAGGTTGACAGTTTTATATTTCCCTTCATCCTGCATATATGTACAATCCGAATTTGACGAGGAAAATATAATATTTGTGAACGAGAGAAATGTAAATGTCAATTGTGTACTGACGTGTTAGAATATGTTACACTTTACACCATAAAAAGTGAGACCGTTGGTCTTAACTCTTAGTCCATTCGTATGTATGAAGTGGACACCATAAAAATAGGCTAAACGATAACGATGATAATAATCGATTAATAGGGGATTTACCATTCGTGTGTGTACCATTTGTGTAGTTCAAGGGCAACGGTACTATTACATAAAATGTGTACCTGGTATGTATTTATACTTTCAACAGTAGTTTACAGTAGAAGCTTCACTAATTTCCTCCGATTCCAGTGATTAAGCTATTTCCTGGTACACTCCTTGAAGGGAAAAAAAACTCCGCGTTTGTTTTCTGTCCTTGAGTTTCGTTTTTATTATTTATGATTCTGACTGTTACGATCACTCCAAAACGTTTTTATACGTTGTGTATTGGTTTTGTATACATATATTTTCCTTATGTTTTTGTTCCTTCTTCCTCCCTCTTCCTCTCACTTTCTCAAGTCGTGCTTAAACTGAACAACAAACCCACATCTGACTATGTACTCGTGTGTGTGTGTGTTTTTATGTGGATATTACCAAGTTTTTCCTTATTATGATCCAAGTATTATGCTTCTCATCTTGTGTCTATGTGTGCTCGGGATGTGATGTGTTTACCCAAAAACTTGATCTTGATGCTTTTTCTTCTTTTCTTGGGATATTGATATCATCTCTTGAGGATGAAGGAAGTGGGAGAGAAGATGGATATGATATCATGTCGAGAGAGAAAGAGAGAGAGAGTAAAAGTAATAGCAATTCTTATGGTAGTCATAGTAAAATGAGTGGGAAAACGGTGACTTGTGATCTGCAATTGTGTACACACACAACACACACACACACTCATATTTGTGTGTGTGTTGTGTGCACATCGAGAGAGAAAGAGAGAGAGATACAGCTGTTTGCGAGTCACGTTCCCTCCAAAACGGTGAAGGTAACTAAGTCAATGAGTACATTGGCCTCCATCAACAAATTTAGTTTATCTTTATCGTGTGTATTAGGTGGGAGGAGGAATTCATGTTGTATGGTTTATGAGAACCCACACACACACACTGTACAGAGAGAGAGGAGAGAATGAGAGTGAGATCAAAGGAGAATGAAAAAAACAAGCAGCCGAGGGTATCATCATCACAATCGAATCGTTATGTATATGAAATGATATTTTTCTTTTCACTCCTCCCTTCCATCCTAACTGCGTAGTAAATACCTCACCCTGTAGTGTAGTAGACGACGGAGATGTCAATGTAATATGGCCCTGAGCAAGGGCAAAAACACTGCACACACAGAAAGACACATTTATTACAAGTCATCAAATGGATTTTCACTGGGTGACGTACTTTTACCAGTCCACACAATCAAAACGTTTTGAGAACCATCGTCATCCTACCTTCTCTCTTTATAATAAATCAAGGCAACGTTTTCTTCTCTCTCTCTCTTTTATCCTTACGTGGCATCCCTTTAAATCTAATGCAATTCCATTTCTTACTAGAAAGGCTCTTATTCGAAAGAGAAAACAAAATGGAATTTCTGTATTGGTCATCCAGAACTGACTCATCTTTCTCGGAAGTGAAGATTTGATAATTTTTTAAAAAGAAATGTGACCAATCCAACGTGACTAATACAAATGGAGACAAGGGTAGTACAAAAGAGGAGAAAAAAATTAAGATGATTAGTACAAAAAGGATGATTATTTAATACATATTAATCTCATATTGTTGTTGACGGAATGTGCACTCTCAATACAATACAATAAAAACTTTGCAAGGTGTGATGGAACATGGTTCTCTCTCTCTCTCTCTCTTCATTCAATTTTTTTTGATGGAGGTGATGGTGTCTACAGTGCTTAGTCTTGTTCAGTACTTGTCTACACTTTTTAGTTCCATTGTGATAATAATAATAATGGGAACAAAATTACAAGCCTTGCAACACAGACAATTGCGAACACAATGAAAAGAACGAACACACACACAGCGAAACACAACGAAAAAACGTTTTTTCATCCATCCACGTTTCGTACAAGAGGAGGAGGAGAAGGAGGAAGAGGGTGTTCGTGCATGCTCTCTCCAGTTTACAAGAGGCCAGTACAATATGGTCTGTAAGAGATAAAATAGTCAACAAGACGAACGGAGGGACAGGTGTAAACAGTAACCAGTAAACACATGGATGGGCGACCAGACAAGAAAAGAAACGGGAGGAGAAGAGAAAAAAGTTTTCAATTTATTTATTATGGCAAAAGTGCTGCTTTTGCCTCTGCCTTTGCTACTCTTTCACAAGAGAGGTGTATATATTATTTATACACATGGAGAGTATGTACTCGTATATTGTGCACGAGGAGAGGGAGGAGAAGTAGACAAGAGAGAGAGAGAGAGAGAGAAGCTTATGGGAGTTTTAGTTGGAGAGACACTAGCAAGGGGCGATCTGCTTCAGCGATGACGAGTTCCATCCTCTTTTAATCCGTGGACAAAAACTTGACGACTTTTTTCTCAGCCCTGTCTCTTCAACTGTGTGTGTCTTTCTATATATATATACATATACATGCGTGTGTGTAAAGTCATATAGTTTATGTATGAGCAAAAATTTGGTTATTTTAGTCAAATTTTTCATTCTCCCATCCCAACCTCGAATCTCCATCCTCCCCACATTCATTTAATTCTTCGCTTTGTTTACTTTGTATTTTTAAAATTGATTAATTTATATTTACTTGTGACACCAACACCACCACCAGCTTATTTAGACATTCAGAAATGAGTGAGACTGTGTGTGTAACGTGTGTGTGAGGAGTGTGAAGAGAGATCATCTAAAATTGAAAATCCTTCCAACTCCAACTCCACGCCCGTGAAGGAATCTATGATCAATTTGTTAGGCACACTTAATTTGGGAGTTGCTGGGTATAAAGTGTATAAAAATCTGTGTGTGGAGGAATCTGTGTGGTGAGAATGTGTGTGTGCCTCCCTGCCTGTGGTGTATATTCTAATTTATATGTACAGTTGAAGTATGTACAATCCAAGTCTCTTCTTTGTTTACTTTTAATCATCAAGGAGGAGGAGGAGAAGGAAATCTCGAGTAGTAGTAGTAAGAGTGTAAGTATATTTTTGTGCATACACAAACCAAGTGTGTGTAGTGTGTGTGTAGTAAGGAGTTTTCAGCGTGAGAGGAATTCAGGGACATTTATAGTCAGTTTTTACTTTCAGTTTAGAGTACCGTGATACTAGCGAGTAGAGCGTCTTTTACATGCAGAGAAGTAAGACAGAGATACACTGTTTTAGAGTGTAACTTTTTTTTCCCTCCGTCAAGACTCTCATATAACGAAACATGTAAGTTTGTAGAGCTGGATACTCTAACAACACCATTCAGGAATCTTATAGTAGTGAGAAAGTGTGTGTGTGTTTTTTTTCTTCTCTCTCTCTTCCCCTCCCCAGTTCTTTGACGCCTAGGTTTCGCTACGATGAAGAAATTCTTCCCGCCTATTTTATTTTCACCTTGAAACAGGTTCAGGCTCATAGGAGAGCATCGTCCTGACACATCCTCATCATCATCCCCCATCTTCCTCAGTCAAGTTACTCGTATATTTTATCACCATACTGTGTATGTGTGTGTGTGCTACACAGTCTTGGTGAAGAAACGATGCTTCCACTGGTTACAAACGTACACACACTCACTCTCTCCCTCCCTCCGTACAATGTACCTCAAACTTACCTTATACACTCGTCTACAACAACAAAAACAAAAACCAACGTGATTTTAAAGAACCATAATAATATTATAAACTACACAACACAACACAACAGACACACACATATACACAACAATGTGTGCATCCACAATTTATTCTTTGTCTGGTTCTCTCCTTAGTGGATGCAACCAAAACGTTTTTTTTTCCTTCTTCGTTGCAGTAACAGCTTTTACACACGCTTTGCCTTCCCGCCTTTCGTAAGAGACAGTGTCCTGTTCCCATGCTTCGACAAACATGTGTGTGTATCTTGTACAAGTTTATAGTTACAACCGACAAAAATACGTACATTGCACACACACACGAAACCACGTAAAATGTGTGTGTGTCATGTGAATGCTCGTGTCTACGTAGAATAGGCGAAGAATTGTCAGGGATAAAAGTTTTCGCAAAGGTCTAAATAAAGAGTCAATAAATGATGCAAAAATATTTTGTGTACATCATTTATAAAGTACGACAAAAAAGAATAATTTTCCAATTTATTTTTTACACCCATCTTTTGTTTATTCTGAAATAATTTGAGAGAAAAACAATTTTGACACAAAAAATCCCACTCCCACCACACACACACACACACCGACTTTGTCTGTGAAATCCGAGAAATTCATGGTTCATGATTTCTCATCCATGTACACAGACATACATTACATGTACTCGTACTAGGAAAATGGAGGGTTTTTAAAAAAATTTGATTTTCCATCTGGTTTTTCTTTTATTTATTTATGAATGAACAATAAACTGGTTCTCTTTTAGCCTTTCTTCTGAATTACTAAAATGGATTGATTACATACAAGCAACCACTCAAAATGAGGTGTAGTGTGTGTGTGTGTTGTGTGATCCCCATGTGAATGTATCAATTTGGAGGCCCGAGTACTCTGTACAATGTTGCTGTGTGTGGTGTCAGGTAATTGTAACCAATCTCTTCAATGAACTCATCCATAGACCGACAAACGTGGAGGACATATGATGGTATTGATGATCATGGAGGCAACGTGCTGTCTACCGTCCCACATCTCTGCATAATGTTCCCAAGTATGTGAAAGGAATGAGAGAGTCAAAAATCTATGGGAGACTAGGAGGACAGGACACACGGGAGGGCAGAGCCTGGGTAGTACAAATGCCAGACAACTTTGACTCCACACACACACAACACACAATACAGAATGGAGGAATCAAAATTCATGGAATTATTTCAATAATAGGATGAATTATATGGTAAATCGAGAAGAATGTGTTTTCTTGGTAGCCATTCACATTAACCATTAGTATACATGTATATTATGTGTGTGCTTATGTGTACTGGTTGTGAATGCTGTAGGTCGACCAGAAATTATTAATATTACAAGTCCCCGTGTCGCATTACTTTTGAAGAAATTCAAACCTTTTTGACTCCCTCTCTCTGTCTCTGTTCCTCCTCGTCCATTCTCGTGGACAATGGAAAATGCATGGAGAGAGTGCAAGTTTTGAATTAGAATCTCTGTCTCCCCCTCCACTCTCTCCCTGTGTGTGTGTGTACAAGTCAGTGTGGTCTGGACATGGATCATGGTATGGCCGTTTGTATTTTTCAAAGGATTTGATCCATGCTCCATGTACATGGATCAAATCCTTTGAAAAACTCACGTCTCGTCTGGACCATTTCAAGTTAATCTCTCTTTCTGTGTGTGACTCTGTGTGTGTGTGTGTAACATTTCATTGTGTAACGTTGCACTTGCACTACCCCCTCCTCTCTCTCTCTCATAGTATCCTGTTCAAAAAACTCTGACTGTCTGGCTTTTCGAGAGTACAAGTCTGGAGTCTGCGGAGTATTTCGATTTCAAAAGGAGCGCACACTACCCTCTCTTTCTCAGTGTGTGTGTGTACATATACGTATTACATGTATATAGGGGGTTGTGTATGCATAATATGTATATTTTTAGGATTATTATTATACCTTGGGATCTACATGCACACGTGGAGGGCTTCTTCCTCCCTTCCAGTTGTATTTTAGAATTTCTCTCTCTCCCACCCTCCCTCTCTTCATCTGACGCTTGAGAACCGAGAAGGAAAAAGTGAGCAAGCGAGGAGGGAAGAGTCAACGTCAACATACGAAGACGAATACTAATACACAAGGAATACAAATACCATGGAAGATGAAGCCCACATTCCATCTCTCCATTGTTGCTTCCTTCGTTTTGACTTGGTCTTCTTCTCTTCTCTCACTCTCCACAACACACACATACACTCACTCTGCATGTCCAAGAAACGTTCCCTCCTTGCTCCTGCTATACGGCACAAAAAGTGGCCGTACTTTTTTTTGCTTCCCCTCCTCCTCCTTATTTCGTCTCACACACACACACTCTCTCTCTCCTCTGTTCAGAAATCCCAGATTCCGCTTTACAGACCATGAGAGAGGGAATGTGTCTGGTTGAGTTTATGTAGCCAGAGCAATGATTATTCATCTTTTCCTTCCCGCGTTTTCCGATACACACACACTGCACTACACAGTACACACACGCTTAAGACAGACTCAGATGGTCACAAAAAATCTCCGCCTTTTATTTCCACACACACACACACAGATATAATTTCACATGGCTATTTTAAAAAAATTTCTTCTCACATACAAATGTCTTCAACAAGAGAGAGAGAGAGAGAGAAGTGTGTGTGTGTGAGTTGAGACAGAGGTGTATTTTGGAAATATTTATCTAATATATTAAATTGGTTGTTACGTGCTTATTTAGATTGAAAAAATCCGGAATAAAATAAGAGATAAAAAGTGAGAGATGATGGACGTGCATCATTTATGTACTGAGAGAGAGAGGAAGAGAGAGGTATGCACATGCATATTTTACATGTCATGTTGTAGCTGAGAGGAATTATTACAAACTGAGTTATAAATGAAAAAATTCAGAGAGAGCATAGACAGAACATGGGATGAGGCAGAGGGTAGAAAGAAAGAGAAAGAGAGAGACACCAAATGCCCCTGGAGATGTGATGAGATGCTCCAAAAAAGAGCAAAGCCCATCATTATTGACATTGCTACAATTACTATCACTTTTGCTTTCATGCCTGGAAACCAACGGCAACGGCAGGGAGAACGGAAGAGAGAGAGAGAGAAGGATGCAGGAAGAAAAAAAGAGGGTTAACCGCCTTATTGCTTACTCATTTCAGTTGTTGTTGTCTTTTATAGATTTTTTCCTGAAACGGAATGTCATCACCTCTTCCAGAAGAAAGGAGGAGGAGGATGAGAAAGAAATTCTCAAAGATGTAAAACATCATACTAAAAAAACTCACTCCTCATTTTCTAAAAAGAAAAGATTCCATCCATTTACTCTGATTTTTTTTTCTCAAAAAAGCTAAACTAAATATTTTACAGTTTTCTACCTTTTAACTAATACATCAACGGCTCATAAAAGAACAAAATGTAAAACGTCCGTTTAACTTATCTCAGCCCAAAGTTCCTCTAAAATGAGGAACGGTTTTTCTCTTAAATGCAGCATCCGATTTGGTCATAAAATCCTCACGCGCTTCATCTAGCGGCCAAGCTTTCTGGCACAAAGGAGAAAACAAAGGCTAGTCACAAACAAGTCACTGAAAAAATTGTTCAACGCCAAATTATTATTTTAGTAGAGTTAACCGCAAAAAAAATTGGAGCTACTCAACATTTTTCAAGTCTTAAAAAGGCTCTCTCTAGCCTCAGTCTCTATCTATCTACGTATTTAGGATCGTAGTATGTAGAAATTTATGACTTTGGTCGTAATCATATTAGAAGTATAAGGCCAATAGCTACACACACACACACGCAGACACACACAACACACAACATCACATATATATACAAAGTGTCGATAAATGATCTTGGTTATGTAAAACAATATGCGTCAAGCCTTAAGTGGATCCCCACGAAGACCAAGAGCTTCAGGTAATTGTGGTTACACACGGGACAACTGCTGAGTTTCTTCCTCCGCTTTGTATTCCATTACATCACATTGTACTCCACAGCGTAGTACAGTGTCTGTACTATATATGATGATGATATTATAATACATTTAATAGCCTAGGCACTAACTCTGTGTGTGTGTGTGTGCTTCCTTGTAAGCTTCGTAGTATTTATTATGCACAAGTAGGTTCGCTTTTTTACCGTTAACAAGATGATTGTCTGGTGGATCAAATTTGTAAAGCAGCAGCAAAACAACCATAGACTCGTTCTCATCTTGTCCATCATCATCTTCTACATCATAGACACACACACACACACTCACTCGAAAGAAGAGGAAAGTGTGTGAGAAGAGAATGGAAGAAGAAGGGGGAAAAATTATTTGACTCCACGTGAGCCGTTTGTTTGTTATTCCTTTTTTCCCGACGACCTCCTCATCACCATCAAAGGAGATCAAAGACTACCCAGTAAACACAATGCTGGCGTGATCTCTGACGCTGATCGTCGGGTCTTTATCGGGCCGATGCCGGCAACATTGGTTA
>WJFB01003829.1:0-11815 GCA_009870185.1 Pygmarrhopalites habei | reverse complement strand
AGTCAATGAAAACTTCCAAATATCATGCAATTTCATAACTGTAGGGCCACTATTTTTGTTCCAAAATAATAGAGTTTGCTAGCCACAAACCTCTTTGTTTGCAATATGGAAATATGTTGAGAATTGTGCTAGTTTGTAAACTGGTGTGAAAAATCTGGTATTGTTAGGTAATTGTTGAAATCACAACGGCCAATGCCAACAAATAAACTCAATATCTTTCCATTCAGTGTAGTGTTTGAGGAAAAAACATTTAAGGTACTTATATAATGCCAAAACCAAAGAATAATTTTGTAGGACTCCTCTTTTGGACAGGGTTTTCGTTTTTGAATTTATTTGTGATAAAATCATGTTACGCGGGGTGACACATGTTCTTTTGATACTCCAGCCATCCCCTGACATGAGAAAAGAATGCAAAAATAAAAGATCATGTGCCGCCCTATGCATACTTAGTTGATGTAGACGGAGGATCAGTTATCTCGGAAGGAAAAAATGTTATATTACTGATTTATAGTATTGATTTATGTACTCGTAAACGATCATACAATTTAATACCATCGGATAACTAATCTAGCTTATTTTAATCAAATGTAGGTAAAGAGTATCGAGAGAATATCGACAGAATTTCGTGATAGAATATTGAATATTCGTCATTAATAATTTTAACGACCCAACAGTGTTGTGGTTCTCGAACATGAAATTGTGCAATTCACAAACGTTGAACAATAAATAAAATGGATTAAAGAGTAACATTTGTCCCAATTGATTGTCATTGAATTTATCACAGACACAAATTTAAATCCTTTGGTAAATAACAGAATTGTCGTGCCATAATTTTGGTTTACTAATTTTGAGTGAATTTCTTATTGTCTTCCTTCTTTTTCTCCCACTTGAAATTTCTATGATGATAATTGTACATGTTGTCGTTTACCAAAGAGTAAACCCTCCATCAATCACCAATGAATGTCCTAAAATATGTAAATTTAATGTATGTTATTCACCTTGATAGCTTTATCTGCTTCAAATTGTGGTTCTATCAATATCATAGCATACCGGTGCAGAAGTCAGAGAGAGGAGAAGCCAAGTACAAGACACCTCCAACAAGATCCCAAACATCAGCTATCCAAAAATGTGCAAAAATTAATTTTTGATCTTGAAATGCATTGAAAGGAAGAATTCATATTTAAAGGAAGAATTCATATTTTCTGACCTAGTCTCTTCATCGGGGTCTCCGCGATCCATTGATTTCTTATTGGAGTCAAGGATTCAGTTCGGTTCAAACGGGTATCAGCATAGCCTCTGTAAGTACATAATTAATGTTCTTTGAAATACTGACACTCCATTACATAACAGTTGAATCATTAAAATTTTAGCATTAACTCACGGGGAAATACAATTAACTCGAACACCACGTTCCGCCCATTCTGCTCCTAAAGATGCAGCTGCACAATATCATAAATAAGTAGTAAGTATTTGAGTACATGTAATCAGTTTTTTGGTTGGTTCTTTCATGCTGTTCCAAAATGGTGGAGATGATTTATCCCAAACATTTACTAAATACTGAAATACAATTATTACTTGTGTGGACGACTCCAGCTTTGGATGCATTGTAGGCGACTTGTTTTTGAGGATGATTGACAATGTGACCAGACATGGAAGCTGTAAGAAAAATTAATTGAAAAGTTAATTATTGAGAGAAAGAAAACGTAGGGATCAATTTTGTAGCAAGTATTTTTAAGTAATTTGAACTGTTAGAATGAGTCAAATGTACCAGTGTTGATGATTTTTCCATAACCTTTCTTCAACATGTGTCTAGCCTCCTACAGAAAATATACAGAAGAGCAGTAAATGTGTGGGTCAGTTGACATAAATTTGAAGAAAGAGGATGTTGGTCAAACATCCTCAAGATAAAGATGGGTTACCGCTTGGCAGCAGTAGAAAACACCGTTGAGATTGACAGCCATTGTTTTTTCCCATTGTGATTGTGGAATGTCCTCACTGTTATTTTCAGTATTTGAGAACACGATTCCAGCATTGTTACAGGCAATGTCAAGGTCACCCCATTTGTCCAGGATGGTTTGGACCATCTTGTCCACATCTTCCTTGTTCGACACATCAACCTTAATCGCAATACTAGGAATGGACTTGGCCTCCAGTTCAGCGGAGACACGTTCAGCTTGAGTCAAATCTAAATCACATACGGCGACCTTGCAGCCAGCTTCTCCAAGTCCATGAGCTGACAATTAAATGAGTAAAATTATTTTATTGAAAAATTTCATCTTGTCAAAAATGTCATTTCACTTTCCTTAAATTGCTCCTTACCTAAAGCCTCTCCTATGCCTTGACCACCTCCAGTGACGAGAGCAACTTTCCCGTCCAAGTTGAACTTGTTGAGGACCCCATTCTCAAGTAATTGTTGACGAGTTTTTATGTGGCTGACCAGTTGTTGAGCTTGACTCAATTTTTTAGTCACTCCTTCATCCGTACTCGCACCCAGTGTCTCTTTGAGGAGAGCTTCAAGATTCTCCAGATTGACGCCTTCATCCAAACAAAATACATTTCAAACTAATCCCAATTGTACATAAGGATTTTTTCAGACAACAACGATAAAAAATTAAACCAAAATCCTTACTTTGTGGAGTTGCCATGATTTTCTAATGGGTAGTTTTTAAACTGGAGGAAAAACGAGCGAAGACAAACCTGGAAGCTGCTGCAACCTTTATGGGTGTCAGTGACGAACTAAAATATATCCAGACACACCATCAGTAAATGAAAAGCCTTGAAACTGGATACACACACACACACATGTCCCAATGATTCTAATGTACACATTACAATTTTACCATTATAGTTTGATACCTCTCAGAGGCCGTAGGCAGTAATATAGTCAAATTGGCTAAGCCAATGTTCGTTGTGATCATAGGAAGGAGTGGTTGAAGAAGTATCCAATTACCTAACATATCCAAACAAAATATGGCAAAATCATACTACACATGGTGTCGAATCTTGGCTAAATGGAAATTTATACTCACAGAGAGAGTAACCAAACATTTAATATCAATCAAACATGTCCTTTCCATGTTTTCCCAGCCCATATTCATCCATTAAAAATCCTTGTACGTATGTAGAATACATTGTAGATATACGATAGATATAATGCTAAATTGCGTCTCGAGACTATCCTTACTCCAAGTTTAGTTTTGTCAATTCCTGGATAATGTAACCATGTTGGAAGTTGACGTCTTCCTCCCGACCTAAAAGAGTTGTGTGTGTGTATGCTGAACGGATGAAGGTTAGCTTGTCAAAAAAATAGTCATGACCTTGACCAAGACCTTCTATTATCTCGTCTCATCTAACAACATATTCTGCGTGGACAGGGGAACAAGTGTCCACGATGGAGCACGTGTAGCTTAGATTTATATTTACACACTCATTTGCCTGTCAGAAGATTCATACGACATGACTACCATATAAAATAATTTTTTGTACTAGATGAGTTGTCATCACAATGATATTGTGGTTCTGTAAGGACCAGGTTTGTCTAATTAATGTACTTGATTGACATGGTCTCTAGTACTTTTGTTACCAAAACAAGAGAACTGTGACAAGTTTCATTTTAAAAAACAGCTTTCGCTATTAAGATTTTATTTTGCGTCACCTAATCTAAGGAGGGGAGGGGGGATGAATCCTACTTGGCTTTATCTTGGTATTTACTAAAAGTGTTGGTTGTTTACTGTCAGATTTATTCTTAATTCAGTTCAAGGCCCAGACTGAACCAACACACACTTAATGCACTGTTTCTTCTCTGAGTTATTTATTCCACAAATGTGATAAGATCCAAATGGAAATTGTCACCCCTTCAAGTCAAGATGACTGACAAATCATAGTAAATTGATTTTTTACTTTCATACAAACAAAGATTTGGCCTGTATTTGTACATCTTGTGGATTGTGGAAGAAAAAAAGTCGTCACTACTGATAAGCCTCCAGGCTCAAATTGATTTGTGACTTATTTTACGACCAACTTGATTTATTAGGCTGAAAATTATGTCGTCACTAGCTAGCCCCCGTAGAGGAGAACCTTCTACTGACTGAGTCAAATGAAGTTTGTTTTTTTAATAATGATTTTAAAAAGTTAATTTAATTTCCCAAATAAGTTCAAATATTATAATTATTAAAGTAATTTTCCATCATCAAACATACTGAAGAATTACCCATGCCTCAAATAACATATAGTACTTATGTAAAATTAAGATTTGTAGCATTAAAAAATTTTACATCATTGACTAGCCCAACCTCAAGAATAGTGATTTACACTTTTTTCACATATAAATTCAACAAAGTCCAATAAAGCTCTTATTATAATAAGAATCTTATTGACAGTAACTTAATAATAATAGTATCGTTAACAAACACACATTAGCAGTTATTTTGTGTTTGGTTTGTGGCTAAGAACCACCAGAAAAAAAATTACTATATAAATACCTTAGACCCTATAATAATCCTAAATAGTCCAAGGCCAAAGGCTCTGCACTCTTCCCCCTTGAAAATCTCTCTTTGAGACAATGTGGTGGTAACCATCATCGCAAATTGAATCATCAAAATCCCAGAGATGAAACCATTTAGCTAAGTATAGTACACTTAATATTATATATCAGATACAATCGTTCACGACCAGTAGGACATGTAACTGATGACAATCGTCGTCACTGATTAATTCAACAGATGACGAAGGTAAAATATTGCAACTTGACCCGGGCCGTCCATCATGAACTTGTAAATTATGGCATTAAAATATCAAAAAAGTTTCAATTCTTGTACATACAAGTTTTGTAAAAAGTCTTGGCACGATAATTTGGTACATATGAACAACTAATGTAGAATATTGTCTGTTAAAGCCCAAAGAACAAAATTTTTGAAACTAAATAAATAGTGATTAAACGTGTAGTACATTTACCCCTGCAGGCAGTATTCATGGCCGTGAACTATGTACCTGTTTCCTCTCTACAACCCTCAATAATTTTTAGTTGTAAAGACGTTTGTCAACTCTACTAACCTATAATATTATTTACTTACTTAAATGCCACACACTTATTCATAAATTACAAGACAGCACCATGAGGACAGCTTTTCAGTGCAAACGTCACATGAAAGTTGAACACAAAAAATTAATCTTAAGTAAAAGTATTTACATGTATTTCGAGTAATAAGTAAGAAACCCCACAAATTATTATGTGATGTACACGACAATAAATACCATATATATTTATAGTACGTTTATAGAAAATCTGGCAAAACATTTTAGACTCTCGTCTGCACACAACAAGAATACAATAATCAAAACTCTTACAAGATTTATACAAATGTACAGATATTATTATTATATATATCGTTCATCTTTACCATGTCTTTCTTGTATGTATGTATTAAAGGGACGATGTAACATTTTTTAGTTACTCTCGTCCCATTCATCTCTCCAAAATCAATGCATTATTCTTCCCTATTCTCTTATTCCCTGCAGTTTCGTGTTGTAGCAACAACATTATTATAAATGTTTCAGAAATAAACAGTACATCTTTAGTTTTCTATCACAGCATTTCTCAACGACTATATAGGGATTTACTTTTAAAAAATGACGACAGCAAAGAGACAGTTGTGGTGGTGTGTATGTGTGTGTGTGTGGACTGAAAAAAATTGATCGGGAAATTCCCACTGGGGGAATCAAAAACTTCTGAACTGACACAATAAGCCTTCTTGTAATTCAACGGGACAGTATTATGTCATTTGAGGCCATACTTCAAATTTGAACCAGTTACTGTAATTCTATCCGACTTGATCCCCTTTGAATTGTGTAATGATGGGAAAACTGTGACGTGTTCCTTTCATTTTTATCACTATTGAGCAGATTAATAGACGGATGGAGACTTTGAGACCATATACATTTCCCCACATTATTAATTAAATTATAAATTATTGTGTTATACACACAAAAAATCTTCCTCTGTCATTTTACGGTTATTATCTCAATTTGTTTCAAAAAGTTGAAAGTCAAAGCGAAACTCAAATAAAAGAGAGAGAGGAGGAGGATGTTGTTGATATTGGGCTGTGACTGATAAATAAAATGTCTATAAGAAAAATGTGAATGTGGTAGTCTAAATATAGCCTATAGGCTGCTGGAAATCTCCTATATTTAGATTAGCCTACCTTCCTACACAATAAGTATAGCGCTCAACACACACACACACACGAAACATTACGTCGCTTGATGAGGAGCCATTGACATTCTTCCTCATCTCTACATCTTCTTCTTTAGAGCTCCACTATCATCTCTACATACATAGGATACATACACGTACATTCACATCTCCCTGACATGTCTTTGGCTTGACTGGATTTGAATTTGGCTTTGACATCATTAAATTCGTTAAGAATTCTTCTTCTTCTGCCTCCTCCTCCCCGACTACCGGCTCCTAATTCTTGTTCACAGTTTGTGTTGCAGGATTGTGGGACAGACACCGTCTCATTATACATGATACGATTACGAAGAGAAGGAACAATGTTGGGTAACTGATTAACATTTCTGGTATTTCGCCATCTTCCTCCACTTTTCCCTTCATCTGTACCTACAACACAACAAACACACAATCAAGAGAGACAAATAAATTTCTACTCATTCGTTCCCTCTTCTTTTTGGTTTGATTTGTTCAGGGGATGGAACAAGATCGGAATATCCAATCACATTATCCCAAGTGATGAATAAAAATATTTCTTACTTTCATCATTCAAATACAGTGTTCCTTCCTGGGTGACAGAGTGTGATCCAATTACTTGTGCAGTCAAGGAAAGAAATGTAAAATATTGTGTTGGATGATGCATCATAAAAAGTAATAATTCAAGAAGACCAAATCACCAAGTTGATAGACTTTCTCTTTCTCTTGCATGTCAACGCGAAGGTATGCATTTCTTTTAAAAAACCATGAAATTACTGCAAGAGAGAGAGAGAGACCATCATCATTTTTTTCTCAGTTCAGACCACCACCGACCCGTCGACAGTAAAAACCAAGTAGGCGACATTTTTCACAAAGATGTTGGGGGTGGACCTGCAATAATTTAATATATGTACACACAATCAAACTTATGTCTTCTTTTGGTTTTACCGTCTGGTGAAAAAAATAGAAATGCTTACTTTGGACTGATCGGAGACATCAAGACCATCCGGTTTCTCCAACGGTCTCTATTTTGTCAAAAAAATATGACACTTAAAAATGTAGGTGATGAATGTGATGATGACATGACTGACATGCAATAACTTGACTTGACTTACTTGTTTGTGAGGATAAACATTAATCTGACATTTGATGCACTCTTGACCCATGTTAGCCCAGCTATTCCCTGACATCCATTTCCTTTTGCATTTTGTACATTTGTATTCTCCAAAACATCGTTTTTTCCCTTGGTAAGGAGTCAGTCCATCTCCCCGAGGTCTGGCTTGAGATTCTAAAATCTGGACAAAGAAGAAAATGTCACTAATTAATTAATACTACATCTCCGAAATGTTAAAGAAATATATTCTCCATGTGTGAGGTGTTGTTAACCTTTGGGCAGTCTTTGATGTAGTGTCCTTTTTGGAAACACAAGTGACAAAGGTATGGGGCTGGAGGTCTCTTGATTGGACGATTGTCAACAATACCTAAACTCAATTCTCCTAGTTGATCCGCCAACTCACCTACAGACGGAAAGGATGGAAATGAAAAAAGTCGTCAGTCTCACACAACCACATTTCCTCTGATCCCGGATTTGTACTTATTAATTTACTGATTGAGGCTGGATTTGGATGATGACCATTGAGAACAGTAGCAAGGGAAGAGAGCCCAGACGACAGCGGATTGTAGCAGGCTGCACTAGGGTAACCACTACTCCCGGTCGATGGGTGAAAGGAGATGTGTTGACCTACCCCTGGTTGAGCCCCGTAACCCCCATACTGATGGTGGTGGTGATGATGGTGGTGACCTGGTGACCCTCCCCACATCTTTGACTACATCATTGTTCCAAGTAATCCGACATTTGTTTTTTAAAATAAAAAAGAACAAAATGTCGTCACATGAATTTGAAAATGAGTTTCTTAGTTTGTGATGATCCATTGGTTTAGCATACCTGATCCTGTTGATCAGCAGCCAAGGTTATGATCCAATTCATTAAATAATGTGTGGGAGGTGGATGTCTGGATGGTCCAGAGTGAAGCCCTGAAGGTGATAGACTGTCCACATTCCTGACGGCTGGAATATATTGCAATTGACATTCCAACAAACATTTGCACACGTAGTGAGTACACACACACACCACCACCCTCACTCACATCCTCCCGATTCCCATCCGAGGCAAATGAAAACACAACGACAACAAGAACAACATTATTGGGTGTGGGTGGACAAAATGATGATCTTTGAACTCATGTCTCTCTTGACATGGACATGTTGAGACGTATCAAACAATTATTATTAGTCTCAATTAGTGAGGATGATGGAACGACCATCATCATCGCAACAAGGACAACAGTCAACAACAACAATGACAACAATTATAGTAATAACAAGTGGATTGGATGACCCATCGTTTTCACACAGGGAGACTGACTTGCAGTCCAGTGAAGACACAATGGTTTTTAAGTAGTATTTATTTAGTTGTGGAGTGGAGGGGAAGAGTCGAAACAGGGAATGACAATAATTTTAAAATGTGTACGTTCTATATTAGTTTTACAAGTACAATGTAAATTTAATGGAACAAGAGCTTCTCACAAACACACACACAACACAACACACATCACACTTTTGATATACAATGAGATTACAGTGGATTGAGAAGATGTTTGTCCCGGCCAAGGCAGAGGGGGAGAGGACCTCCGCCGAGAGAGAGAGAACGACGGGCGATCAGGAAAAAGTAGAGAAGAAGAAGATACAGAGAAAGAGAGACAGAGACAGACAGACGGAGAGAGAGAGAGAGAGAGGATCGGTTCACCTCCAGTGAGAGACTAACGGGATGCCAGATGCGACGGGCTTCTCAGCAGATGAACTTTCCTCCTCCCCTTCTATCTTTAGACACGAGCCAAGTGCACGTGCTTCCCTACAAACGGGGTTCGTCCCCACAAACACACACCGAATCATTCATGTATTTTACACACACACACACACAGCACCCGCACCCAAGTACTACGTACATTACGTATACATATCAACCACCGAACATCTCCTGGGCTAGCCTCATCCCCCCGTGTCTCCGAGTGGAGAGCAACAGATGAACCCGAGAGATGCAAAAAGGGACCAGGCTGTTCCTTTGTGTGTGTGTGTGTTTGTGTAAATACATGTGGAAACCTAGGGACTCATCCTCCTCCATCTCAAGGATAGAATGGACTGAATTTTGAGAGAAGTACAGTCAAGACACAGTCCCTCCAGTTGCGTCTGCCTTCTTTTCTCGGGTGGACCAGAGAGAGAGAGAGAGACCTTCCCTTCACCACAATCATCCCGCTGTCTGGCTCCAGACTCATCTGATGAGAGGGTGTCTCATTATGCGTGTGTGTGTATGGGTGTGGGGCACGAGGCGAGGGGTTTGGACACATTTTATTTTATGTCCTCATCCTCATCCGCATCATGTTTAAATTTTCCCCACACATTTTTTGTGAAGGGGTCTTTGAAGGACTCACGACGACGGAAGATGATCTGATGGAAGATGGTCTTTTGGTTGTTGCTCTTCTATATTCATTATGGCTATTAGCCGTGAAGTGTACATAAAGTGAGTATTTAGTAGGAGCATCCTTGCTTGGGGAATTCCACATGTAACTACTATTAAGTCAGGGCAGGGGTGGACTATCAATCGATGACAGATGACGGTGACAGAGAGAAACCCTTCAAACTAACAATAAGTACTGTGTCCCTTCTCATGATGACACATTAGGTTCCTTCACCCTCCCAGTTGTACATCCAGTGTAACTGTCTACTCCCTACACGTACACCGTGATGTAAATACCTACGCAAAGAATCATTCCATCCGTCAAGAGGAACAGAGTCAAGCTTTTCCCTTCGACCAGTTTACACTTCCCAGTTCTTGAAAGGTATGCGGATGGTTACAACATATTAACCTCTCATAGTGTCAGTCAACAGCAAAATCACACCGTGACATTTTAACAGTGTGCCAGAGATTACTCCAATACAGGGTCATCTATCAGTGAAAACTGAGGATTACCTTAAATTAGACTTTTGAGTCAGGTGTAGTGGCAAAATGTATTCGAAAAACATATATTTGTATGGGAGACCGTACGGAAGACCGCACAACTACTTATGTATTATCTCTCCATAAGTTAACATTTTCTGGACTTGCTGACAAGGAGCTCGTGGTTCGCACTTCGGTACGGACTCCCATATATAATCATTTCAAAAGGAAGGATAGTCATTTGGATTTGGCAAGTGAAAGGAAATGACAAATTATAGGGCAAGTTGTTGAATTCATGTCACATTCCTTGTTTGAACTCTTCAAAATGAATTAATAAATCTTTATTGGCTTAGGCTACTGCAGTGAAATAAATACATGTTGTAACAACATTGTTGTTCCACGTTCTTTTCCTCCCCGACAGACTGAACTTGGGGAAAAGGAAGGATATATCTTAGCGCTGATGTACCTTTGACCTTAAAATCTTAATTACTGGTTCTCGTCATGCTGGGCGATCAAGACAAGGGTAAACTGAGCAGTAATATTCAAGGTTGTCTCAAGTTTACTTTGCAGGAAATCTGCAGGTAACTGTCGACACACCGTACACACACTCTCTCTCTCTTTGTCATGAGTAGAAACGGAGAATAGAGAGCAATAAAGTGCACAGATACAAATGCACAAGGTTTACCTGGAGAAACATAAATAGAAAATTGTGTGTGCAGAGTTTCTCCATTGATTAGTCTTTGCACAATGAAACTAGTCAGTTTGAAGGTATATTTTAATCAACATTATTTATGACTGTATTCCTGACTTTTTATTGTACCTTTTTTGCACTGAAAGTTTCTTGTAGGCTTATCACCATCACCCAAATGAAATGGGAGTGAACATGAATAGACAAGAGTCATCTGACTACCATGGACTTACTACACACATGAACAAGAATCTGTACGGAATAACTCAGCTATGCTCCTGACTCACAGATTATGGATAGGAATATGTGTGTCCAGGTGTTTGGGTCGAAATTCATTGCCAAAAATAAATACTTGTAAACATTTTCCATTTTATAACAAGGACAGATTGAGCACGTGGATGAACACACATTATGTACTTCACAGTGTGCGGGACTTTGTGTCTGGGAATTACAGTGTGGACAAAATCATAAACACACACACATGTGTGTGTCAGATACTAAAAGACGATTGATTACACAATATCAGCACAAAGTCAGTTATCCAATGAACGGGTTAGCTGACTCTGGAACAACTCTGGATGAACAATACAAAATTAATAGCCCAAACCTGTCTCCACCTTGCTGTAAAATCCACACCAAATGCACCAGTGCAATGTGAGCCCCCACATATTTACGTGAGTGTCGTTGTGTGTGTGTGTGTTGATGAAAGTACTTGTAGGATATTACATTAAAGAGAGAATCATGGTATCGTGTGCTGTGCAGCACACGACGAAATTCCTCTCTAAATATATGTATATGTATGAAAAGTGAACTTTGTTGCCTAGTATTCATGCATGCCTCTGTTTTGACGTTTTTTTCATACGAGGAATTTTTTTGTAAACAGAACTTTATAAAGTCATTTTCGAAAATTATGATGATATTGATGCAA
>WJFB01003828.1:0-11818 GCA_009870185.1 Pygmarrhopalites habei | reverse complement strand
AATTTTTTTTTTTTAAAAAAAAAAAAGATTAGTTTCCGATTCCTCCAGACAAATTTCATTTCTCCACACATTCACATTCCAAGTTGACGTAGACAAAGAGGGATTTGTGTTATTTGACAATTTTATGTGTGTGTACTGTGTAGAAATCCATTCATATTATGACACACATTTTGTACTCATTTTTTTTATCAACTTTGGAAATAGGCAAGGATGAGAAAGGTTAAAAAGTTATCTCAAATCCTTTACTAATGTTTATGTTTAGGACGCACCGGAGGATTTTTGACAGATTCATTTTATTTAACTACGACTGTATCTATATTTGTTGACAGTAAATGGTTCATATTATTAATACATAGTGTAACCAAATTGACTTTTCCATTTCATACAGTTACAGTAAGCGGTGGAAGTAAAAGTCAAATCAATACTAGATCCTGATTTCACAATAACAAAATAATGAAATAAGATGATACTCATAGGTTCAAATTTCATATTAAAGGTAACTAACTACAACAGTGTTTGGTACTTGTAAACAGAATCAGGTTAATAATAAATGACACATTTCTTCTTGAAATTCCATCCACACTGGAGAGAGAAGGTGGAACAATCAATTGTAGTCTCAAACTAGACAAGAGGGAACAAAAACCCTTAGTATGTGTGGACCACACAATTCCATTTTTTCAATATTTGTGTGTGGTGTCAAGTTCGGTTTTGTGGTTTGTGCGAATGTGTGATTGTTACTTGGCCATTCTTTGATGGTAACAGAAACAGAGTACACTGTGTATGGAGTAGATGGATCAAATTATGTTTTTGTTCAATAAATTGAAAAACACGCACAGGCACGCACATCCAATTTTACCAAGAATTTTATGCATGATTACTTTAAAAATAACCAGTCCCTCGTCCCTTGTTCTAATTTTGAATTAGTTAAAATTGTGACGAGGAATAGGAGTCCTGGGTATAAATATCCGGTGATTCTCATCATAAAACTTGATGTATACAATTTTTTTGTGCTAGTAGCACGTGCTTCGATTTTCAAAAGGTATACTACACTAGGGAAATGAAAGAGAGGAAGAGGAGTCTGGGTAACATTTCGGTACTAACGACTATATAAATACAAAAGAGAGAGTCTCATCACATTGTCCCTCCTATATTATTTTTGTATGACGGTAGGCTCACAATGTAATTTGAGAAATACACACATAACATGGAATGGGGAGACTCTAATGGGACTCATTAACGGCGTGTGACAGATGCACAGGACTGAAATTTGATATTTGAGGAATGTCCACGAAATGACAACTCCTATGTCCCCATCCACCGATCCACCTCCACTACTGACGGAGATGTGGAAAAGGATGATCAGTATCAAAACTCCACACACACAGACTTCCACTCTGTATTTTACTGTATTCATCATCAAAAAATGTATTAGTTTTTATTTTCTTGGTCCTGTCACGCTACGTCCGGACCATGACAAACTATGATGATGATGATGATGTGTTTCTTGTCTTGTCCTACCCTGCCTCTGTTATGTGTGTGTATGTGTTTGTGATAAGAGTTCAAATAGTTCAAATATAGAGCGATAATCGTCCTCACCATCGTCATTCTCCTACCTATTCAGCATTATGCAATGTGACATGGGATGGAGAAAGACATGGCAGAAACATGGCATTTATTTAATTATTTTATCTTGACGGGACTCCTCCTCTTGTACTTTCCCTGTATGTGTGTGTGAGGGTCTCCCATTTTATGAGGATGTCATGGTTTTGGCCCTCCCGGCTCTTGGTTGACGATAAAATACAAAATGTATTTCGCTATATTCGAGAATCGTCGTTGTGTGTGTACTGCTGTGTGTAGAATATGTGGATGGGTGTCGAGTCAAATTTCCATGTAGATTTCTTGATTTCGAAACTGCTAGAGTCATCGTCATCGTATGTTTCACAATTTCTCCAAAAGTTTTGAATACACACACACCTAGACCTACCATCGCATCGGAAATAGAAAATGATGACACTATTTTACAATAGAGAGAAGAGATTATCATTCTTTTTATTGCAACCTAATCTCGTCTCCCATCCTACTATACTAAATACTCATCCTTGTAATTATAAGGATGTTACTTTGTAATATGAGGAGAATATTAGGATAAACACCCGGCAGTGAACACCCACACACACAAAACACACGGGTAGTGAAATACCCTCAGAGTCAGAGTTCATCTTTCTTCCTAATACATTTTATGGATGATAGTATCTATGAGAAAATTGTTGAACCAAATCTGAGTACACAGTGACAATCCTATGATGATGATAATAATGTAGTATGAGACATCACCACCACCAACTGTCAACTGTGAAAGACAAATAGAAACTATTAACCTCCATTAGCCCACCAGCGACAGGAACAGCAATTGCACACCAGAGTTTAATAATAATGTGTACAGGATTGGAAGATTCGAGATGAGAAATAAGAGCAACATTTAATAATATTGTAGATAGATAACGGAGATTATTATTGTTTTGTACAAGGCCTCCACACACTGTGTGTATATACTTATACACTACACAAGCACACGTTGGATGGACTAGAGAGTTTTAGAAAAGTTACAAGCATTTAGTACTTTTTCTACCTTTATTATGCCATATTTAATGTGTGTTTTGTATTACAATGATGACTGTGTGGGGGGATGGTAATACCGTAATGTGAAAGAGAGACATGCAAATAACACATTTTCAAAATAGGAGGGACTCTTATGAAAATACTAGGTAGGTAGGTAAGTTTGACATTCTAATATTGTGTCCGTGTAAATAATTAAGGAAGACAAGGAGAAGAAAATATTCTTTTAATACCTAACATGCTCATCAAAGGTTGATAGAAAGTTGTAACCTGTGAAATTTACGAGATTTCTGTTTACCTACTTGCTATTGTGCATCTTACATACACAGTAAAGATGTAGAGGTAAATTGTAAAGTGTAAAACTACTCACTCGTGTCCTAATTTTGATGAAGGCTCTTAACTGAGGAGGTTGATCAGTGGACAGATTGTATAGGGGAGAGAAATCAAGTATCAATAAGATGATGTCTGACCGTTTGACCGAAATCAAATCACTTGAGAATAAAAAAAACTTAGGTGGATGGACAGAGACATACATCAAGATATGATTATAATTGTCAGTGTCGGACTTTGCACTCTTTGGAGACTGTAATAATGGAGATGATGATGAACCATTCATTTTTTTCTCTCTTCCTCTTGGTCTCTTTGGCATTGTTTCATTGCAAAAAGTTTGTTCAGAGGGATGGTTAAAGTCAGAGTACATTACACACACACACACAACACACATCTTATTATGGACCATGACGTCATTTGTAGAGATGTTAGTTACTCCAAGTAGTTTCAACTAATGTTTGACTTAAGTGATAGGTTGAGGGTTTTGTGATGCCGCCGACTTGCCATGTACTTTTAAATATAGTTAAAAATTATTATTTCGAGAGTATGGCATTATTGCATATTCTCTTCTCTGTGTCTTGTTGTCCGGCCACCCATTAAATTTCTTAATGTGTTCTTGAGATCGCCAGGAAAGACTTGGCGAAAATGTGTGTGACTACAGTACATGACACACGCTGAGAGAGTGAGGGAGGGGGGAATGAGAATGGTAGGAGCATAATAAAGATGCGGTGGATTCGTCATCAGTGGGCGGTAGGGCATGATGAGGATAGGGCGGGGTGTGTGTCTCTCTCTCTCTCCAACTATTGCATGTACTGTCTCTCTTTAATTTTTTTTTCAAAAATGAGATCGTCATCATCATTTTGTGAGAAGATGATTGTCATTACAAGCTATTTGTATTGCTCTCAAAGTGAGTCATCCGTACATCTTCAATGAATTAAGGAAAAGGAAAGGAAATTGAATGAAAGTTGATACTAATTAAATACCATTCAATTTATTAATGACTTTGATTGTGTGTGTGTGAACTGTGGAAGAGACCTAATATGAATTTCCAATTTTGATTTGTAATTGTAATCATTAGTCAAATGACATTAGAGGATTGTTGTAATGTTGAGGTTGAGATGAATAACTTGTGTGTTTTTTGTCTTTGAATTAGTGAGATTAATCCGAATTTTAAGGAATTGGCTGAGATCCATTTGTACTTGTGACTGTCTTTTTTGTGGTTCAAGGTCGAGTTAATTTGTGATTAACCAATTATGTCATAGTTAAGTGACAGGAGTGTCTGGATGGTTGTGAACAAGAGGAGAGTGCACTAGATTTTATATTGTCTTATTGTGAACTGGAGCTTTGTGTTCCACTCCCTCTCTCTGTAAGAATAAAATCTTTTGATGGTACATCCATCCATTTTGTGTGTGGTGAGTTTATCCGAATGAAATCTTTTTGTTAAAGGCCTATCTTGTTGAATCTCAGGATGATTACTTCCTATTGTGTGGATTGTGAGTGAGGAGTGCTCATTTCATTGGTGTATTGGGGAGGGAGATGGTGGTGGTGAATGTTTCTTTCTATAAATAAATGGATGAATGTTCTCTCAGAGTTTACCCATTGTGGTCTTCCAGCTGGAAATGAGCTAAAAAACTTCCGAAATCTACTCTTGGATCCCAGCGGGTCTCCAAATCTGGTTCAGTCTCATAGTCATAATACACAAAAGATAGGATACACAATTAAGGAACCCCCCAAAAAAACTTGACAGAGTATTACACTTGTCAAATCAAATGGGGATATATAGGATAGGATGGGATACAAATTTAGGTGTATCTGGATACAGAGATGGGAAATCCCTTTTTGTTCTTGTTTACATGATTATGGTCTGACTGGATCTTCATTCATTTTGTCGTGAGGAACATGTGTGTGTGTGAAAATTAATCTTCTTTTCGCCCACATTTGTTTCAGTGTAAACATACGGTTTTTTTGAGGGAATTTGCCGATCAATTTGTATTATATTAGGAGAGAGAGGGAAAAAGAGTGAGAATTGTTCAAGTCGGGGTGTGTATATGTGCACAGTCAGACTTTGTTAGTTGATTGAGTAGTTAAACGTTGAGCTCATCAAAAATGTGTACAAAGAATTGTGGGGGAAGTGTAAGTAAACAACAAAAGCAGTGGATTAAACTGTAAATACAGACGCACACACACACACTCGCGGATTTACATTTTGTGTTTACATGTGCATACGGAGTCCATGATAGACATGTGATGTTGAGCTGACAGAGAGAGAGAGAGAAGGTAGAAAGAGCTGGAAAGAGAGCGTTAAGACATTGAGTAAATAAAATAATATTATATAAGAACATTCCCATTTTCTCCCTCTTTTACACACATGATATTCAGATAGATGAGAGGAGTAACCCTTAACCTTAGATTGACGACCATGGAATAATGATATGATGTGGAAAAGGTGGTTGTATACATAAAGTTAAAAAAGTGCTAATGCATGCTTATGTCATGTGTGAATTGTGGTGTGGAATGGAACAAACATAAAAAGATGGACAGTGGAACTCTCCAGTGTTTCATGATGTACTTTTTGCAGTTTGGCTTTGGTCCCTATCTCTCCACGATCAGCCAGGCCTCCAGGCTTTTATGTAATGTACTTGGTAGTTACGTTCAGTACGTTTCATTACACCCATATTATAAACCACACAGACAGAAATTAACAACACACACAAAGTTTTGTGATTCACTCTTTCTCTCTGTCATACTACTCGTTGTCGTCGTTTATTGTCCTCTCTACTCTGCTCTGTGTAGTTTGTTGGTTGGTTGAATTCATTCTCAACCTCAATCTTGCTTGGGCAGGGTTATGTGTCTGATGGAAGTGATGGAGGAAAAGTGGGAAGAAAGGAAGGAAGGGCCCACCTTGGTTGTTGTTGTTGCTACTGCTCTGTTGTACAATGTTCAATAATATGGGAGAAATTGGAAGCAGCTGGTGTTGTTGACGAAGGAACGTTTGTTATAATTATAAATGAAAAGCGTATCGAAGGGTTGGTTCCTATGACCCCTGTTCTTCCAAGTCCTGTAGAGACCCTCCACTCTCTGATATTTACTTAATAATATAATATTGTAGAGCAGGAGAGAAAAAAACAGCATTATTATTGCACTCATTGTGTAAATATCACGTGAAATTGTGTGTAGTGGTTTTTATATGAGGCGGGCCATTTTGTACTCTGTATTTGTACAAAAAATATACAAAACTTCCTGCGGTGTCATCCTCAATAATATTTCGTCCGTCTTTTTTTGTGTGTGTGTGGAGCAGTGTTGAGGATTAGGATTGGTCCATGGGGTTGAGTTAGGGAGAACCCCAATGTACAATGTTAATGAGTAGAAAGACTTAAAATCCGAGTTCCTGTCATCACCATTTGGTTCCAAGTCATCGATTCTCATTTCATCCACAGACAGGACAGACGTATGCACTACTACTACCATCCCTGTATAATAACATCGTATGATCATCTCAAGTCTCCTCTCTCAGTCTCGAGTAGTGTTTTAAGAGGATTAGAACGCAAGGGAAAATGAGAGGAGGAAGAGATGATGATGGAAGAGAAAACGCTATTTACATATGACTTCTCCACTTACCGGTACACTGTCCCCTGTACAGCTATTGGTTTGATGCATACAAGAATTGAGAGAGGAAGAACTGTAATGCAAAGTCTGAATTTGTAATTTATTCAAGAATTTGAAATTTATCAAGATTTTATAAATTATCTTCCATAGATTGTCAGGTGCTGTAGGAACATCATGTACTAAATGTACGATAGATCATCTTGACTGGGATTGAATGTAGGAATGAGGAAAAGGGGAGGATTGATGGTGTGTACGATATGGTCGATTGGAATTGTCGATTAGTACAGCTTTAGCTAGTAGTAAAAATAATGGGATTAAAAGGGTTGTTTCAAAATGGGTTGTCAATATTCTTTTGGTTATATTGTTGCATAGTATAAATCAGGGTTTCATACATAGCTTGGTTCGTTTCATCTTTCATTTTCTTTGAGAGAGAGATGGGGATCTGGTTTATAGGAAGAAAAATATCTCAATTTCAAATGCAGCTGGATTTCAAGTGTATATATAGAAAGGACGGAGCATCATCATCCCTCCTTGTCTCGTCTAAGGAAGTTCTTGAACCCCTCTTTCTCTCTCACACACGCACACTACACTACGTATTTATGTTGTGTGTTCGAGTTTGAACGGTGTTGTGTGTAGTTACTCATATTTCATATTGCAATTCATTTGACTTGTGTGAGGACACGATACATATGAACACATTGAAATTCATGGGACCTTTAGTAAATAGGATGTATGTAGGTAATGAGGGATACAGACTTCCTCCCTCCTTTTCGATCCTACTTGGTCTTCCCCATGTGTGTGTGTGTGTTTGTGCTAAATGTTGAAAGATAATAATTCCGAGGATTTGTTACTCTTGTCGTGTAAGTACCTCCTTTACACTGTAATTGGAGGTATGGTGTGTGGTGTGTGTGTGTTTGTTTGTGTGTTGCTGGTAGAATTAAGATTATGAGGGGATTATGGATAATAATAGTGCGTGTGGTGAGTGAGGGAACACATTGACTTTGAGTTAATTGTAAAGTTTTATGTATCCAAGTTGTTGTTCTTTGTGTTTCGTTTACATATTATTATTATTATTGACAGACTGCAGAATTCCATTGGAGCCAAGGAAAATGTACTGTATGTAGTGTGGTGTGTGGGTTGTAAATGGAGGATCATGTTTGTCATACATGAGGGGAAGGAGGGGAGATCAGTATGCAGAAAATTGAGAGAGTGTGTGTGTGTGTGAGAGAGAGAGAGAGAGAAATATTATTATGCAGCTGCAGGCTTTGTGCTAACATGGTTTTGATTTTCAAATTGAAATAGAAAAAAATATAAAGAAACTGGTTTCAAAGGTTAAGTTATTGTAATTGAGAGTGGTTTGTGCAGTAGATGGACGATGTTGTCGATTTAAAATTAAAATATAAAGACGAGGAAGAGAGAGAGTGTGTGTGTATTAATTGGGATTGACATTAAAGATTGAATTGCTCTGTTTTTATGACACCAAAACTTTGATTTTGTTATTGAGTCTTTTACCTCTATTAACTTTTCTGAAGGGATGGGCTGCTGGCTGACACAAGTTGGAAGAAGAGGTGAAGGCATGGCAGAGGTTTTGGTCCCATTCGCAGACTGTATTATAGTAGAGACTTGGATAGGAAGGGAGGATGAGGAGTCTTTTAAAAACTTTTCAATTCTCTGTCAGCTGCAGTGTGCAGTAAAAACTTGAGTTTTGTAGTATGTCTGTACATCACACATGGTGTGTGTGCGTACAAGGAAGGAAGATTGAAGCAGCTGTTTATGCCATACCTTGAACAAACGGGGACTGGGAAGAGAGAGAGAGGGAATGCCGTGTTAGATTGCAAGTTTGAACTGTGTGTGGAGTGTGTATATATAGAAAAGGTGGTGGAGGGGAAGGAAATAAAAAAAAGTAAATTAGAAATTCATTCAGGAACAAAATTCAAATGAGCATTATAAATAAAAATTATAATATAATATTATAAAATATAGACTCCACACGCACATTATTATATCGATATTGTCTCTCTTTGTGTGTGTGTGTGTTTGTTGTTGAACAGAGTTCAATTCTTGTGCTATTAGTAAAATGTGACAGTACGATTTGCTTTGGTTATGGTTTGTGCTATCTGACAATATTTTTTCCTCTCTCTCTCATTTTGGTTTTTGTTTTTTATGATGAGGCTGTGATTTATCTGATTTGTCACGCAGTACTCTGTAGAATAGAGGATGCAGTGTAAGGGACTTTTTGCAGGGAGCTGGCATTACATTGTGCAGTTGTGTATTATTTATAAGGTCTCTCTCTCTCTCTCTGTGTATTTACATTTCAATATGAAAGGGAAATTTATTCGTGATTCCTCGTGCTTGTTAGACTGTATGAAGAGGAGAGTACGAGTGCAGTATGGTTAAAAAGAGAGAAAGAGAGGGAAAGGAGACATGGAGAGAAACTCGGGACTAGTGTGTGTGTAGTGTGGTGTACGCATTGCGGTTCATAATATTAAAAGAGATGAGACAGGTGGCAGATGTTGATTGGGAAGCCAGAAGAGCAGGACATGCTGCTTGTTGTTAGGTTTATTGTAGACGGTGAAATTTAAAAAAATGTGAATGCATATAATGGATAAAAAGGGGGGAATGCAGTCGACTTCCGGCCTTTAAATTTGTGCAGTACAAATTTCTTGTGTTGTATGGGAAAGGGGGATGGGATGGGAGGAGGTGTGCTCTTTTTGGATGAGTCTAGAGTGTTGTTATGATAATTGAAATGATTGTGCATGCTCAGACTACACAGTACAATTGGTGTGGAGGGTGACGGACGTGTGTGCATTGGATTTGAATTGAGTTGGAGGTATGAATGTAATAAACTCAATTTATTTATTTTTTGGAGGGAGGGATTGAAATTACGGTTTCTTATAAAATATAAGGACGAGAAAAGAGAGTGAAAGTGAAAGGATATTTTGGTTTTCAGAGTCTGTCCTAAATATTTTGATATTTCTCTATTTTGTAAATATTGGACTGGACGAGTTGAATGAAAGTTGTTAATGAGATTGTAATTCTGACTTTAGGAAAATGGGGAATGCATTATTATAATTAGAGATAATTAATGACATAACTACTACATTCTAATGTCTGGACTCCAGACTCTGGAGCAGGGGTTGATTGTGTGAGGGTGAGGGTCCAGAATCAAAAAGTTGGAATAATATCGGATGATTGAAAGTGAGGGACGAAGGATGATGAGGGGAAAATAGTGGTGACTTTGACAAGTCAATTAACTCACGTTGTACATAACATTTGATATAGTTTTTTAAAGCTATGGAAGGACAATGAACGGCTCCTTATTATTCTGTTATACCTGGACTGGAGTCTGAATGTAAATTTTGGTGTATATTGTTAATAGTTGTGAAATGGACGGAGGGAGATACATATGAGATTTGGTGTGTGTGTGTGTGTGGCGTGACTAGGAGCTATTTTCTATTGTTGACTGTCTCTCTCTGGACAGTTTTGGTGGTTGAGTAATTTATTTATGGGTCTTGATCAGTTAGTCTGAGACTCACAGACTCCCAAAGAGTATCTCATAAATTTAGTCGGCACGCCAACGAACCAACCCTGGAAAATATACAACTAAAGTATATTTTACTCTTCCAAGCTCCAATTCTCCAGCATCCCTCCCTCCTTTCTCCTACCTAGGTATACACACTAGAGTTACACTCCATGAGAGAAGTAGTTTTGGTAACAACGGAGTAAAAGAGGGGATGAGGTGGAAAAGGGTATTACGCTACCAGGGTAATGCTAGGTTAGAACTTAGAGGTAAAGGTTAACAAAAGCTTTGGGAAAATATTGTTTTCACTGACAGCCGGTTGTGGCAAGAGAGAGAGAGAGAGAGAGGGTTCTTCTCTTCCTCCTCCACAACCACCAAGACCAAAGAAGACTTTGGAGAGTTTTTGGGTGGACCAACATTTGGTCTGGGGAATCTTGGATTTATTAAACGTAGAGAAGGGAAAAAAACTTTTAAACTTTGGACTTTGGGAACATCCTGTGTGAACATGTATAAGAGAAGGAAAAAAAGAAGTGGGAGATTGTAATATACATGTATATTGAAATTTGGGAGAATCTTGGATCCTGATATTTTATTTTTCAAGCTCTAGATTTAATGCGGTCTCCACATAAGAGGAAAAGGAGGAGGGGGAATAGTTAGGTGGAGGAGGAACAGGCTGCTTTATTCTTGTTCAGGATGGATGAGAAAGGAAAGGAGGAAGGAAGGAAGGAATGGGTATGAGAAATTAATAAATCTCATCTCATGGTGATGGTCCGTGAGAGCGTTGGACTGAAAGTGGCAAAAATTGCATGGGCTGTCTTTCTTTCCATGTGAACGTGTGTGTATGTGTGTATGGAGGACGGTAGGGGTTTAAAGAGAATGCCGTCAGCTAAAAATGTATGTGATGGAGAAAGTATTTTGCAGAATCTCCCTTCCTCTCTTTGTCAATCAGACCATACTGTGAGAGAGATTTAAATAAGGAAGAGAAGAAGGGAAAAAAACCACGTCGAATTGAATTTCATGCTACAGCAAATTAATTAAATGGAGATTCCCAAGTCTTTGGACTCATCTGAATCGAATCCAGCGTGTGTGTGTGTGTGTGTGGGTAATATGAAAATGTATTAGGTTTCAAAATTTGAAGGAGTAGAGTTTTATAGGAATTAAATTATTTTATGGAGTCTCCCTGTCTGTTTCCAGTGATCGGTCTCTGTACCCATAGAATAGCTAGAATAGCCTCTCTGCTTGTCAATTTGAAATTGAAGGGAAGGAAGGAGATGGGAAGTAAATAAATAATTAATTGTCGCTAGTAAAATGAATGGGGATGTGCTGTATAGTATGCGTGCAGAGTTTAGTTGAGAGTGGTATATGTGCATTCTGGATTATATAATCGCCAATTCTATTGATGTATTGGTGTGTGTGTGTGTGTTCATTGACTGAGGCTATCTAGCGGAGCAAGACAATTTAACATGGCATGACATTGGTATTGCGGTTAGGCTTTGTATCATCAAAAAAGAAAGACGGAAGAATCTGGGTGGCTATGGGTCATTCATTGTACATTCGACCTCTACAATGTATGTAGAGTGTGTGTGTGGCTGGGAGTGTAAATAGTATTTGTGTGTGTGTAAAGGGTGTAACAAAAGTTTCTCATACACCTAAGTTGGTCACTTTTATTTTTATTATAACTTTTGAAAAACGATTAACAAAATTTTGTGGTTCAGTATACAAGTGCCCTAGTATGTTGTGTGTCCA